>JAPMOB010243172.1:0-26157 GCA_029875015.1 Lepomis gibbosus | reverse complement strand
GGGAGATGAAGACATCCCAGTGGGAGTGGATAGGAATGTGGGAATAGTGTGTGTGTGTACATGAGAGAGTGTCTGTGTGTGTGTGTGTGTGTATTCGAGTGCTTTATGACACTCTCATTAAGATGATGAGAGGGAGGAAGTCTCCTCTGTAATCTACTCACACCGACCATCCTGCCCCATCTGCACGAGCCTCCATAGATTTGCTCTTTCACACACTCATTTGCCCTCCCTTTCACATTTTTCACAACCATCCTCATTCGCTCCCCGTGCACTTCCTCCTCGACCTCTACTTATCTGTCTTTGTGTTTCTGATACTTCACTCTTGCTGTATCTCCATATATCCCTTTCCTATCCAAGTGTCAGACCTCCAAAAAGCTTTGAAGCTGGGCAGCAGCTTTAATGGCTCAATACTGATATCAGTTCAAGTGAGACTGCGCGCAAACACGCGGCCGAAAACTGTGCAGTCAAAACCTGTAAATTCATAAAAACATTTACAGCTGATAAGGTTGGCTTTCATGTGGTGAATGACTCATCATAGTGTGCAGATATCATCAAATTATCACTCTTCCTCTGTTGTGCACAGTCCTTTGTTTTTAATCATCAGCGTAGGTTCGTAAGCCATAGATGGGAAAGAGAGGGAATTAAACAGAGAGAGACAGAGAAAGGTATTTGACCTGCTAAGGACTTAAAGGTTGATTATAAGGCTAAACAAGACTCTGCCAGGGAGTAGCACACTGCCTTTGTCTCTGTCCCACCCAATCCTCTATTCTTGTTTCCAAACGCAGAGGACAGAATGAGGGAGGAAGAAAAAGAAAGGAGCAAGTATTTGAAGCCATAAACTTCCTTATGCGCCCTCTTATGTCTCTATTCTCTCTGTTGTCTGTAGCCTTTTGTGTCTCTTTTAGTGCTGGTTTCGACAGGGGTGGGGGAGTGCTGCTGACCTGGAATAAGAGCTCATGAGAGTGCCATTAACCCAACATTAACCCCACGCCACCGAGGACCATGAAGAGCTCAAACTCAACCAGTAAACCGGGAGGGACGTGGACACAAACATCCACACACTGATAAGGTGGTGAAAGCTTGGATAGATGTGTGTGCATGTCTACGCGCATGTTCACGTTTTGCCAGTTAGTAGAGTGAATAAGCTGTAATCAGCTGTTCTTCTGCTTGAGACAAGTAAGGGAAAGTGACAGAGAGTGTAAAGGAGGGTGAAGGATGACTGGGAGAGACAGGGAAGGGGGGAAAAAAGACTGACAAGGAGCGAGAGATAAAGAGGTGAAGAGAGAAAAAGAGAGCGAGTGAAGAGGAGGGAGAGAAGCGGAGGGGAAGGTGCCCTTTGATTACTATCAGCATTGTCGGCATTTGCATATGCATTCTTCTGCTACCTAAAATGCTAATGAAGCTTTCTACAAATCCAACTAAGAGCCTTGTCGGCACACTGTATGTGTGTGGGTGTGTGTGTGCATTCTCCTTGACCCCGTGTTATCTGTCACCATCCCTTGTTCCTTCCCAGCAGAGGGGTGTAGATGGAGGAAGTACCCCTGACTGCTCCAGTCTGACACCTGTCTCTGTGATGGATGGAGGGAGTGACAGATTGACGGATGGATGGACGGACTGATAGACTGTCACACGAGAGGGAGGGACACTATTAATCACAGGGGTCATGCCCTGTTAATTAAAACCCACAGAAATGCTGGAGATAAGCCACAATTCTTATCTTCTCCCTACTGTATGTCTTCATTGAAAGGACAGCTTGCCCCCCTCCCCCCACAAACTCACATTCTTACAGAGCTTGGTATCAGATATATCTCATATCTTACATGGGCACTAGGTTCTCACATCACTTTGCATTTTAAACCATAGGAATGTGCTCAGTGGAAGCCTCAGCTTTATGTTTGTCTAAATTTAAATACTCACAAAAACTGGTGGTTTAAAGGGAAAGTGTGTGTTTGTGTGTGTGTGTGTGTGTGTGTGTGTGTGTGTGTTTGTGTGTGCCTGCCTGCCCAAAGCCAACAGTGCAAACATTAGCATGTGAAAGGGCTCTACAACAATACCCCCCCCACACCCCCCCTCCCCACTCCTGACCATGGATCAGGGAGAAGAGTTGGGGAAGAGAAAGGAGGGATAATGAGAGCAAGACAGAGAGGGAGAGTGCAGCTTGTTCCGATGCCAGAGAGCTACAGACGGACTGGTGGAGTTGGCAAACCTCCTCAACATTAAGAACAACCTGGGAGCAGGAGACAATAGAACACACACATTCAGAAACACCCACACACTTTGATTGTGATGGTGGAATGCAAACCATTCCCCCCACCTGGATTTGGCTTGCTTCACACAGTCACTTGTGCCATTCCTTTGCCTGCTTTGTCACCTGCCATACACGCACATACACACACAAACACACACACACACACACACACTCCACCATCTATGTTTGCCCCACCACACTCTTCTCTAGGCATTCCTGGGCAGTCCTCCAACTGTGAGTACATGGGAGGGAGGGCTTTGTTAGGCAGAAAATCAGATACAGTACACACACATATGATCATGCACACACAATCACACACACACACACACACACACACACACACACTACATCAGCAATCCAACATGTCCCGAGTCCAGAAATGCGATGCAATAATTAGAGGGACTGAATACAGCGATTACGCACTGCTTCTATCATCCGTTCACTCTTTCTCTCTGCCTCCCTCTTCTACCTCTTTTCATCCCTCTTGTCCAAACGCTTTCTGCTGCTGACGAGACACTGCAGGTGCGTTGGAAACAAGCACAACCATGAAATCTCTCTGGATGCAGGAAACACACACACACACACACAGAAAGATTCCAACCCTTCCAGGCAGTGAGCAGAACTGAGCAGAATCAGATGACAGAAAAAGGAGGCTGGTGGAGAGACAGTGAAACAAAAAGCAGAATGCGAATGGTCGGAGAGGGTGAATGAAAGAGAAGCCTTTCATTCCCCCTCTCCGACTGCTCGCATTTCAAATTCTCTCTGTTGTTTCTCCTCTTTCTGCCTCTTGTCTCTCCTCCCTCGTTTCCGATCCTCCCAGACGGATCACAGCTGTCAAACTTTTGACGTCTTCATCTACCTCGGTCATGACCCTGCACTCTGCAGCTAAACTCTCTGTGTATGTGTGTGTGTGTGGCTGTCAGTCAAGAGTTTTTGACGTCTTCATCAGCCTCAGTCGTGACCTCGGTCTTAACCACGGGTTTAGAAAAGAAGGGGAGTTCCCTCTCTCTTGTGTTTCTCTACTCGTCCCCTTTTGCACCCGATGACGAACCCGCAGCGGGGGAGGGGCTGCTCTGTATTGATGCCTTCTGCTGTCAGTGGCCTTCTTTCAATCCCCCTCTCGCCCCATTCAACATCTAATCCCTTCTTCCTCTCCAGAGCTTCTCCTCTCATCCGCTCCATCCTCATTACTCTGTGTCAAGACTGAAAATGAACTTTTCACATTTCACCGCTTTAGCTGAGTCTACTCTTGTTTCAGTTCAATTCAACAGGAGTGTTGGGGAATGCTAAATTGCATTAGTAAAGTAAAAGCATAAGGCAGAGAGTAAAATTATTTATACAAAAGCAAACTGTGGTTGTTGCAACCAGGAGTCTAATGCATAATGCTATATAAAATGCATACATTTGATGTAAATAACAGTCAATCTAATTATATACTTGACTTATACTTATATTTGACATTTAAAACAGATCGGAATGTGAAAAAAATAAACTTTTTACATGATTTAGCTTGCTGCTATAATTTGAGGTACTTAATAGATAACTAATAAACATGCTATATCATGTCTGTTTAATATGTAAAAAACAAAAAAACAAAGAGAAGAAACAAGAAGTCCTGTTATGCAGGGGGGACATGTGCGGGACTTTTTCTTGGCCTGGGAACTGTGGCTTCCTCAACACATTTATCTGACTACAAGAAAGCCAATAGGCATTAATTCCCAAAATGTGAACTGTTCCTTTAAGCTATGCATATATTGAGGATACATGATTCCTTTTTTATCTGCATCGTTCAGTATGAACCCACTCGTAATACCAAGTGTCTCTTTCCGAGCTGTATTCACTCAGTTTCTGTCTACCTGACTGAGTGAAGGCACGCGACGCGAGTCTAGAAGATCCAGAAACCTTTAGACATCAGTGACAGGAGGAGAGACAGATTGTCTAAAACTCCTCTGAAATCTATCTGCCTTTTCCCTCCATCCTGCTTGCCTCCCTCCCCCACCCCCCTTTCTCTCTGCAAATTCCAAACTTAAAATGGGAGAAGCGTCAAGGCGCCTTTCCAATACTGCAGGGTCAGAGTATTCGCTGAGCAGCATTCGGTATTCATCCAGACTTTGATGGATTTCCACTGAGGCAGCTGAGCCCGGCCAACAACCTGACAGCCAGTGTGAGACAGAGAAGAGAGCAGCAGATAGATAGATGGCACTTCACATCTGCTGGAGGTTCAACAGAGTCAAGGGTCTCTCCTAAATCTAGTTGAGAAGCACCATCTTTCAGGCCTCAGGGACCACCCCGCAAACCTCCTCTTCTTTTCAGACAGAACAAACGAGGCAAGCGAGGTGAAGGTTTTAGAGAACGTTTGTCACACAGAGAATTTTGGCTACTGCTGTTCTTTTTGCAAAGAGGATGAAAAAGTCAAGTTTTTTTCCCCCTCTACATCCAACTGGCACTGACTGCATCCCTCCCTTTATGTCCATCTCTCCGTCTTTCTCTCTCTCAGCTTCTCTTCTTCTCTCTTTGAATTATGGGTCTGTTTGTTATACAATTAGCCTGCTGGGATAGGCTTCATAAATAAAACTGAGAGAGCAGATCAGTGAGTCGCTTTCCCTTTGCTCTATTGGTGTCAGTCCATCTGTGTGTGTGTGTGAGCGAACATGTTGTGTGTCTGTGTTGTGTATGTCTCTGAATAGGGGGAGTGAAGCCATGTAGTGTCTCCACCGAGTCTGTTGTCCCCCGTTCATCCCACTTTCTCACACAAACACACACATTCAGTAGTCTTCACTATCACAGCAGTCTCTTCCAAACATTACACGTCATCCACGCCACATGTATGTTGGTGAGAGGTGAGAACAGCTTGCATATTTGTTACCATAAAGTTCAGACCAGATTTGTAAGTGATAGAAAGACATTTTATGTCCAGATGGCTGCTGTTAGGTCAGCAACTTGTTGTCCCCAGCGGACCATCCATAAGATATAACACATCAATTGGTGAGCTTTGTTGCAGGGGTAGCTGCTTCCCCCTGTTTCCAGACTTTGTGCTAAGCTAAGCTCCCCATTTGTATTTCCTAACATGTTGAATTATTATTTTTAGGAGTCTGTAATTTTTACTGCAACTTTTCTGGACTGCAGTTTGTTATTTGACACCTGACCCTTTTACTCGCCTGGTGTGGCTACACATTTTGACAATTAGTCTCAATTAGACGACTGTTCTGGTTTTTATAGAAGTTCGTGTAGATGGACATCTTAATTATGAGATTCAGCTAATTTTACAGAAACCATGAGCACCAAAGTATAATTTATTCAGATTTACCAGCATGATATGTTAAATAACAGAGAGATGAAAAAAATGTTTCATGACTCAGTAGCCTCATTTTGCATGCGTAATTAAGTAATATTCATACTGGTAGAAATACACAATTTGATTCCCATCCTTGCTGAGCAATAGTTTTGTGGGAAAGTCCTGTCCCATATAGATGCCTGTCCTAAATATAAATGTCACGGTAGTCTTGTATTGTCACCTTACCTTCAAACTTAAATTTGACTTGAATAAATGTTTGATCTCAATATCATTCTGTAAAAGATGCAAAAAACATCCACTGGTGCTGTGGAACACTGCATGGTTAAACGTATATGAGTGTCCTCTCTAAGGCGACAAAATTCTTAACAAAATCCATGAAAATAATTAATTCAATCCACGGAATAACCAAGCAGGTGTTAATTAATACACAAACCAAATCTCTGTTAACTCGAGCACTAATGATTGTTGCTCATAGAGACATGGGACTCAGAAGTGGCAGCACAACAGGAGCGGAGAGCTGAGTCCAATGAGTCAGACAGTCACAAAAACAAACAACAACAAATTATGCTACAGTAGCTCTGTTGCACCCAGCATCTCTTACCTTTGCATGCGCCACCCTTCTCTTGATATCCTGGGTTGCAGAGACATCCACCAATAGGAACCAACCACTCTCCATCAGCACCGCAGTACATTTTAGGCTCCTCTCTCTCTTCTGATTGGTTGACACAAGACCCCCTGACCTCCACTAAGGAAGACGTATCAGCCCCGGTAACAGTGTCAGGAAAAGTTGCCAGGTTGCGGATGGTGAGCGGGCAGGTTTTGTAGAAAACTCTGACGGAAACCAAAGCGATGCAGGCACCAACATCCTGAAAGGCCAGGTAGAAACCCTTCCGGGTCGTGACCTTTACATCTCGCACCTCAGTGTTCAGTTTCATGATGCGGTCACCAACATCCACCTGGAGAAAGGGAATTAATCTATGTTAATGAAATGTGCGGTAAACTTTGTCATCCCTTATTAACTCAATTTGCTTTTTCAACCTAATGTGGGAGTTGCTATTGAACCATGGCTGATCTTCACGTTTTCAGCATTTGGCTCTCATCCAGATCGACTTCTATTGATTACAAAGGTAAAACAATCTGTAATGCTTACAATGCTAAAATCAGAAGTAATTTTAGTAAGAACTAAGTAAAAGCACCGTGCCAACATTCCTGGGACTGCAGGATGGACATCCAAGATAAAAGTGCTTGTAAAACAAATAAAAAAAAATCCCAGCTAAGTGCCCACAGGGGGGTTCACTTTCAAGATAAGAGCAAATTAAAGACAGCGGAGGAGGGAGCATAAAGAACTCAAAGCCTGACTCAGTTGTTTAGTGTTACCTGGGTGAAGCTCTCGTCTGCTGCCACAGTGTCCACCTTAATGAAGCTGCTCTCTTTGATGTAGCTCTCTCTGTCTTCGTTTGACTCGTGGTAGTACAGATTGAATGTCTCCTACAAGACAAAGGGGACAAAAAAAAGTCAGACTGAGGCAGCTATTTATCATCATCAGCGCTCATCTTTTCTCTTAATATGATAATGAGTCAAAGGGGTGGGAGTGTGTGTGTGTGTGTGTGTGTGGGGGGGGGGGTTTGCTTGAATAACTAGCAGCTGTAATATATAATAAAGCGCCACTAGCATCAGTCTGCCTACTAACTAATTAGCATAAGTTAACATGTTTAAGAATCATCAAATTTTGTTCAAACTTTCTACTGTGCCTAAGCCATAGAATTTCCAATAGGCTCTGTCAATACATTAGAAATATATTTCCTTGTACCTTGCAGGTGCCTGTGACCCCTGGCAGGCTATTGCAGTCTCTCAGGGTGAACTTGACTTCAACATAGACCCGCTGAGCGCCGGACCGAGGGATCCAGTCTGTCCTCAACCAGTTGTTTTGATTGGGTTCCAAGACATTGCACACCTGGTATGTTCGGATGGGGATGTTCTTCTCATCCATAATACTCACCTCTTCCCACTGCAAATGAAGAAAACATTTACAGATGTATTACTACATTTGTGAGGGCGTCCACTGATTACACTTTACAATAAACTGAGTATACTTAACATTACAGGCCACCACTTTACAATATGTACCATAAATATTTAGATCTATTTCCTACTCAGACATCCTGAGGGTTCAATTCATGCCAACAGTGTGTAAATCATTTTGTAGATTTGAAAACATCATTAAAACAGATACAAAGTGATCCTAATCAGTGGCCATTAAACGCCAAAGTTAATAATTAAAATTTGAAACCTAAAATGTAATAATTTGCAGCTAAGTAGCAATTTTTTTCAGTGATGTAAACAAACAATTTACACAGATGCTGTGAAAAGGATAATGTGAATGTGGAAGCGTCTTGAGTTCCTGACAAGTACTTGAATGCACCAAGTAAGGGTTTTCAAAATAGCCCCTGGTGGCAGCTGCAAATGATGATGCAACCTTGACAAAAAATAAATGTGGCTAAATGTTTACTGTGTATTTGTATACTCTACTGGCATGAAATGAAAGTGGTGACATAACGTAAAGTTTAACTCTAAAGTTAACTAACTCTAATCTTTAGCCCTGGCAGACACAAGCTTTAACACCCTCACAGAAGCAGCGACTAGAAAAACATGCTCATTGTTGGGAACTTATTTTGTTGTTCTATTCGCTTGAGAAAATGTTGGTCCTCATGAATACAGAGAAACAAGACCAAATGCATTTCAAATGCTGGGGCGCAACCTCTAATTCACTGCTGTCATTTGAATCCTCACATGCTAACATTCATTCTTGCATCAATATTCTGCAGTGGACAGTGGCTCAGATTAGTTGCAGCTCCAAGGTTTTTACAGGCACTGTTTCCATACAAGTGAAGCAGGCTCAACCTTCACTGCACCATCCATCTCAATAGAGCCCACTATTTGCCTTGTACTGTGACCCTTCAAATGACCGCTGAGCCTCCCAGCTCCAAATTGGCTTTTTATTGCCACTGAATAATAATCTGCTCTAGTGAGAGCTGTATACACACTAAATGCGGCGTGTCGAAAGAAAGAAAAAAAAGAGGCAGAGTCAGAGAATGTCAGAATGCGTGTGTTTGTGGGGTGGGGGGTGGGGTCCTGCCTGTGTGCGAGTATGTCTAATTGGGCCTGATCAATATGTCATCAGGACTGATCTTGGCTATTACAGATATGCTGATAAATTAATATTGACGTAGATGTTAGCAGATATGCAAAAAAGAAGGCAACAAATGTTTCATGTATATTAGACATTATTTATGTTTTTATATTGAGTTTATTCTTTTTTTAAAAGAATAAAATCAATATCAATGTTACTATTACTGTTTACTGTTGAAAATATGTTTTTTTTATAATAAAGTATTATGTTTAAATACATATATATCAGGATCAGCCTCAATAAATCCAGCATCGGCCCACTCTTGCGTAAGTAGTGCGTAACTGTGCACTCCTTTTTGTACAGTATGTGAATATAAGCACAAGTACATGGTCACGTGTGTTGTATGTTGTTGTATGTTTATGTGTGTGTGTGTGTGTGTGTGTGTGTGTGTGTTGAGGAAGAGGGCTGTAAAAAAGCTGTCATGGACTATGACAGCTCCTTGTCTCCTTTGGAGTCTTTGTCAGCAGACAGAAATTACAGCTGTCAGAGGGGGAAAAAACTTGCCCCATCTATACAGAGATGGTGTTTTGTGTGTATGTGTGTGTGTAGCTAAAGGATGAGGAAGGTGGGGGGTGCCTGTAATCAAAAGCTCAGTGCGTGCAGACCAGGACCCCGTCAATCAAGCAGCATGTGAGAGAATGAGAGCATGGTGACTGAAGAAATAAGAGTCAAGTTCACCAATAACTCTTAAACCAACAAAGAGGAGAGAGACACTGAGCAAAAAGGGAGAAGGAGAAGGAGAAGGAGAGGAGGAGGAAGGCCATAAAGATGGCAGAGCACAATGTACCAACAAAAAGTACAAAGAGATGAGAGGATATAATGTAAAATAGATATTTCCAGGATTCATTCTGGCAACTGCATGGTAGTAAAAATCCCTGAAAAACGACACCCACCACCAAGCTGGTTTATGCCTTTTCGCGTGCCAAACACGACGCCAGCAATCTCATATTAGCACTTAGGCTTGGTGAACAACAGCACATTTCAAAATCTGTGGGATGAATCTTTACAGTTTCCAGACCAAGTGTGTGTGAGTGTGTGTGTGTGTGAGAGAGAAAGAGAGTGAAAGAAATAGGGTGAGTGTTTTCCAAAGAGAGAACAGGTTGTAAACAGTGTATCTGTAATAAATAAATAAAAAAGAGCTCCCACTCACCCCTCCCTCTGAAGGACTGGCTGCCCATTTCAGCTCTCCTGGCACTGTCCGGGTATCCAGCAGGGTCACTAAAATGCATACACATGCAGGTGGTTTAAGGGCAAACAGCCTACACTGCTTCACTAACAAGAAAATACAATTATTTAGCTGTGAGAAACAAGTTACATTTTTGCACTTGGAAGACTAACCCACATCCCAAGATCACCACTATATAAATGACTGCTGAGCTTGGACAAATATTGAATTAGCAGGAAGTTTACTTAACTTGATTTGCTATAGTATGTAAGTACTTTTAATAATAACTGTCATTTCGATTACATAATATCATATAAAGAGTCTACATCATTTCAAATGTTGTTGGTTTAAGGACATCAAACCTTATATATAAAGAAACTACCAAAAGAGTTTGGAGGTTTAGCCTAACTGTTTCCGAATAAAATGTCTTTAAAGTATACCACAGTACAGCACAGTAGCAACATCATGTCCATCCAAGAAACAAAAGATTTTCTTGACACCACTGGAAATAGAGGACATGCAGCTGAACTCCTCGGGGCCACAATTCCGCGAGAAAGAAGGAGAGATAACAACTGTGACATGTTGTCCAAATCCAACTTTTTTGCCTGATCAAGTTTCGTGCATATATTCTCCCTGCTCTTGACCAGCAGGGACGCGCACGCAGCGGTGTTTCCCGGCGTGCAAGAGCAGAAATGTGCCATCCAGCTCGGACTATTCCCTCCTTACTTACCTTCGTTGGTTGGATAAATCCTCGTCCTCGAACTTGAAACTTGTGTTATTATCCAGATGAGCGTAGGAAATAATCGCCATAAATTTGCAGCCATGTGTGCCGTGTGAAAACGTGTGCGTTCCCCGTTGGCAATGCGCGCTGCCCGAAGCGGCTCCATCCCGGTGGGAAAAGTGTGTGTGAATGAACCCAAGTGTGAATGCGAGTTGGATGCAGCAGCGGATACTGGGGCGGTCTCTTACACTCAGATGCTTCCCTCACTGGTAATTCAAATGGCATGAGCCAAACGACACACGGCAATGTGGTCCATATTAGCGTCAATGTATCATCTCTACTGTCTATTTTTATTTCTAAAAAGACCAGTGACCACACTGAGATGGATTTTGGAAATAGTATAATTTGGTGGACTATTTATAGGCCCCAGGCATTAAAACCCTGACAATCAATAACACCAGGCGTGTGACCAGTTAGGACCCCACTTTGAAGCTAATCTAAGTAATAGAGGACACCGTTAACAAATGCACATCTCTTCAATCAGGTGGCTGGCTTCGCACGTCATTTAGCAGTGATAACCCTGAAGGGTGCCAGCAGGCTTGGGGTCATAAACGTCACACCACCACGTTTTTTGAAATATGCTGTCGCGTGAACACCAAAACATTAATGTGTCACTATTTCCTGATAAAGGGATGAACTGCTTGAATTTTGGTTGCCTTTATGGCACCTGAGGTTGTTGGAATCTCTTTGTCCCGAGGAGCAAAACACCGAAGAGTGTGACTACAGCGCCACCTGTTGATGGCAGTTGTGGGAAAAAGGAGAAACCCCCTGAATACTAAGGGGCATTCATTGGAGGCTGTTGGATATTGGAAGGCTAATAAGATGAAGATAAGGGGCTTCAATTATCCCCCACCATCTGTCAACTACAGTTTTTCAAATCATTTTCATCTATAAACCTCACAAGTATGGGCACAATAAAGAAATAGGAGCAGATTCATTATTTAATAATAAGGCAGTTGTAAAGAAAAAGAACTACAGTCTTGTGTAGAAGCGTAGTGGAGCAAACAAAGAGCAGGCTCATGACTTGTCCTCCTACACTCTCCCTCTCTCAAACACTCTGGTGAACAATCCCTCTCGATGGAGGCACAGCTTAAAGAAGTAAATACATTAATCTAGTTGAGCTTTCCCGTATGTTGTACATTTTAACCACAAAAGGTGAAACAGAGATGTGGTCCACTTTGTTTAGTCCTTCTTTAATATGTACATAGATAAGTTCTGAAAACCTCTGTGGAAATCGACCAAGCACTGAATAGCAAGTGCTTGGCAGATTTCAAGGAGAGTGTTTTAAACAGGGAACTATGTGTGAGTGCATGTGTGTCTGCATTTGCATGTATGTGCTTGTGCGAGTCTCCATCTCAGCCGGTCTCCATCTCGCTTTGTGTCTTCACAGTTGCTACGCCGAAACCATCTCGATCCCCTGTAAGGCATCATAATGGACCCAGGAAGAGCATCTGGCGCTTTGAGACGCCAAAACCGATCTCCCCGCTTCGACCTGCCACTCTTCCCCCCCATCCACAATAATACCGTTTTCACGTTTCATTCTCCCCCAGCGCCACGACAGACTGCGCAATCACAAAGACCCAATTAGCCAAGAGGGGATCACGATTTCGCTTTGGAAGCGATGGGCCAATGGGGTTGAGCGGCGTACGACATGGGCCTATGGGGCAGCGGCGCAGGTGGGTGGGACATGGCTGTGGGGCGGAGGTGACACAGTGACATGGATGGAGAACAGCCCGTTGTTTCTGGTCATTTGTGTCACCAAAGTTTTGATTGATGACCGTCGGGATGTTTTTCCCACTTTCCCCTGAGATTCCCAGCTCTCAGGAGGGGGTTTTGAACCTCAAACCCACACTTTAAGTTTGGCCCTTAGCCCTACGCCACACAGCTACACACACACAGAAGCACAATACACACTTAGTTTTTGTTCGATTTGGGGCCCCAGATGGCTGCTGCCCACACATCTGTATTGTAAAGCACTAAATATAGGCCATGTCTTTGTCTGTGTTTTTGTTTATATATGTGCACATGTGATACTGCCTTCATACACAGTAGAGTATCTCCAAGTGTCTGAATGGGATGAAGAGAACGGAAAGGATAGGAAGAAATAAAGCGAAGTATGTACGAAGTAACCAAATGTAAATGCCTACATGTGTGCAAGAGAGTAAAGAGAAAAGCCCAAGGGACGGTAGGTGTGTGGGCGGCTGAGAGAGATGAACAAAAGAAACAGAGAGGAGAGATGAGGAGTAGCGCACTGCCAGTGAGGATTTGATTGGGTGGGTGGGTGGTGGTGGTGAAGGAAGGGGGGGGGGTGGGGGTGGGGGGTGTTGAAAAAGGATCTTCCCTCAAAGCCTCGCTAAGATATTCCTGGAGGGAGTGAGGGTTTCATTTGGCTTGCAGTCCTACACAGAGTGCTTACATTGTTCTGGGAGCTAAAATCATTTTAATATTCATACGACTAGACTGGTATTCTCTGGGTTATATGACAGATAATAGGCAGATTTTCTAAATCTGTACGCTGTGAGGTCTGAGTGTGGTTGAACTCCTCGGGACGACAAAGCGTCATTAGCATGTCAGAGGCATTTCGTTAGTACTCGCTTCTCTCTGTAACAGCTGCTAGTCTGGCAAATGACTCAATTCATGTGGATGTGCGTCCATGTTTATGCACGCGTGTATAAACAAAGGAAGAAGCGAACAGAAGGTTTCATCAAAACACCAAAAGTGTGTGTGTGTGTGCTGTGCTGTGCATCATGTGCTCACTTTGAGGATTGAGGAAATCTCCATCAGCATCTTGCTCTGAAGCGTATATGTGTGTGGTGTGTGTGCACGTGGAGTGCGTTTGTGTGCCGTTGTTTGTGTGTGATTGCATAAACATGGTGACAGACTGACGAGATGTTCTCTCCATCCATCTGTTCTGCTGGCATTTACATCTTCAGAGGGCGGCAATAGAGGAGAGAGAAAGAGAGGGAGAGGGAGCACAAGAAGGACAGGGATAAACAGTTGAGTGGAGAGATTTTTACGATGATGTTGGTTTTGTCTGTCAGTCAGAAGAGCAATAACACACTATTGGGTCACCTGTGGAGCTCTGAGGCCTGTTTCTGATGTGATCTTTTGCCATGTCTGAGGGTTTCTGAGAATCTGAGAGGATGTGTGAGAGTGAAGCTGCAATGAGTCTTCCTGTGGATGTGGTTGTGAGACTGTGAGTGTGTATGCGTGCCTTTGTGGAGTGTGTGTTGGAGAGATCTCATTGTATTGTTCCTCCTTATCTCCCGTCTCGGTGGAGAGCCCATGCTGTTTCCCCCCTCAGCGATGTGACCCGGCTGTGATACCGCACGCCCTCGTCTCAGCAGATAACAGACCACCCTAAAAATACTCCTCTTCCTACCATTCCAACACACTCTTCCCCTCTGTTCTCCTCACCTCTTCTGGCTCACTGTATCCTCCGGAGTCTCCGTGGCCAGGAGTAAGCTCTGCCAGACTGAAATACCTCTGGGCGCTTCCTAATGTCACAGAGGTCCTTTAACTCTATATTTTCCCCTCTTTTCGTCTTCAACTACTCATTCTGTTGGAGGCCGTGGATGTTACAGTGTCGGCTTGAACAGCAGAAGTGCAACTCAGACTGTTACATCACAAGTTTTCTTATCATTTTCCACAATAATTCCTCATCCCCCCCGCAGCTACTTCAGTCACCCACACTCTGGACACACAGGGCAGATGGGATGTAGGAGGAGACAGTGAGGACAGATTCTGCCGGGCTCACATAATTATACATCAAGTAATTTACCATAAGTCCTCAATAAAATATTGAATAGGGCATTGTTTTCCGTGCCTCACGGGTTTGACAGTCTGGAACGATGCTAATTATGATAAACTAGGCATTTTTTTTGAAGATCATGCCACAGCCAAGTGCTTTGAGAGCTTTTTCATCTCTGCCTAAACTCTCCTCTGTTGTGAAGTGCTTTTAAGGATACTGACAATTACCCTTTCTGTAGTTTTTGAGGAAGTTTCTTGCTAATTTAAAATGCTTTGATTCCTAGCCCCTTTGCCACAGTTGACGCTTAGAGTTAGAAAGCTGTCGTTTTTGTTCTCTTTGTGTGTGCCTGTGTGTGTGTTTGTGTGTGTGAGTGTGTGCGCATCCTCGCCTTTCTTTTGGCCCAAACCCACGCAGGTGACCAGAGGGGTCCTTGTGTGGGTGGACAACTCAATAGTGACCCCCTCTCTTTACCCTCACCCTTTCTCCCCTCCCCTTCCCTCTTTTCTTGCCCTCCGTCCAGCAGCATGATTCCAAAAAGAAGAAGAGGGACCCAGGAGGAGAAAAGGTCTGTTTCACACCAACCCTCAAGCAAACACACTGGCCAAAATGTTGCTATCGTCAAACAGCATAATAACAAAATGCTATTAGAATTCATGTTTGCCTTTGAGTGTAGTAGTAGCTTCTGTAAAGATGAGAGACAAGAGAGACGACTGTAAGGAGTTTCTTGTGAAGTAGTGGTGAAACAACTACTTTATTAATAGATTAATCAGTAAAAAGAACATGACTATTTTAAAAAGGGATTAACTGTTAAAGCTGCACTAATCAATATTTTTCTATTAAATATGGGTCACATGACTACCTCTGATGTGAAAGGAGTCGCTATTAGCGACAAAATTATAGAAAATTATCACCTGACTCTGTAGCTCCCCTCAGCCCTACAGAGTGTTTCAAATGAATGCTAATGAGGCTTCGTGTCTCCTGGATCGGTAATAGGCAAGTGTTTGCTACCACTTAAGCCAATCAAGTTGATAAGGTGATAATTTGTCAATGTTGTGTTTACAGCTTGTTACACTGCTCAAAGTGTCCCAATACAATCTGTTACTGCTTTAAGTCATTTATGAAGTTTATAAAACAACAAACATTTTCTGCATAATGACTTCTCAGATTTAAGGATTTGTCTTTTTCCAAGCTTTTTGTTGTATTTGTAAATGCGTGATATGTATTTTTCAGAAATTAATTATTGACATGTTTTGGACTGAATGATTTAGGACTGCAGCTTATAATTATTTTCATCACTGGTAATCTGCCAGCTATTTTTCAAGGTGACATTTTCAGATTGTATGTTTGGACCAACAGTCCAAGACAAAACAGAGAAAAGAGTTAACTGAGAGTGAATTCTTAAAAAATAAAGGATTAATTAATAGATTATATTAATTATTAATAGATTATAAAAATAATTTCTAATTAGGTTTCTGTTGCTCGACTAGTTGGTTAATGAACAAATAGTTTTGGCTCTAAAATGAATAATCGTATGAACAAAAACAAACTCAAGTAAACTAATCAGTAATGAGAATAATCATTTGTAGGGCTGTAACCTCTCAGGAACGTGTGTGTCTGTGTGTGTGTTTGTGATTCTTTCCTTTAGAAAGCCGGGATGACGATAAGAGCCTGTGTTTTATGGAGGATTAGCAGGGATTAGGCTGTCAAACCAGACGATTGTCCAGTTTCTCACATTACCCTTCCCTTTAATAGAAGTCGCAATAGGTCACACAGGCATCTGCATAAACACACAGAAAGAGGATAAATTAGAAGGATATAAACTTCCCCTGAACTCGTGAAAATGCGGTCATGCACTGTTTTTATGACATGATTTGTGCTTAGTATTCGAAGTAGTACTCCCAAAGTATCACTGTTAAATTTACTGCTTCTCCGCTGATGAATGACTTTGGTGTATAGCTGGGGTGAGACCATCTTATTTTACAGTTTGAGAAATAAAATGATTGATTTGCATTTCATATCTGACTACCAATCCTTATTATTATGACAGATATTCATGTTGTGTGGGACATTTACATCACATCCATTTATCATGTCTTGCTTGACATCCATCAGTGGCCCATATCAACACTGCCCCCATATGGGTGAAGGTAGAAAAACTTGCTGTTGGACGCCATCAAACGTGGCATGAGCTTGTCTGATGTGCTAAATTGAGATGTGTGGGCCTGACTGCCAAGTGGAAGGACAGAGGAGGTTTCAAGGAGGGCTGAAGTTGGGCAAGTCATAATGAGAACATAATGAGTCATGATCTCACACAAAATGACAAAGGTCAGAACAGTCAGAACTAATTTAGGCATGCTAGACCCGACAAGGTGATTTCTAGGCTGTAACAGACAAAAACTATACTGTGTATGTGTAGCGATTTAAGCTTAATTTCAATATAGAGGACATAAATATTCTGATCTGACTGAAACTATCAGCACAGAAAAAAATGATAAAGCTACCAGGATGTGTTTCTTTATTTCCCATAGAATGAAATACATGTAGCAAAAGCAAATTCTCAATTCAGCTCATTAATTGCATGCATTAATTTTAAGGGAGAAAAGTTACTATGAGTTAAGTCATTTTAGTCAACGTCTGGGGGTGCAGGAGCTGAAAAATAAATACATTTCTGTCATATACACACCTATTAATTATTAATTAATAACCTACACTTCATGTACCAGAGACTTGAAGACTCATTCAACTGGCAGCATGGCCTTCATGCTATGACAGTAAGCATCTGTGTTTCTAAAGTAGCAAGACAAACTGAATCCCCATCAGCTACAGTGGCAATAATCTGTTGCTGACCTTCACACTCTCGATTTGCCCGTGAAAAGGGCAAAGAAAAATATACTTCTCCTTCAGGGATCAGTTGAGTATCATCCTGAATAGCGTACAAAGATAATCATTTCCTCAGTTTAGTTTTAGTGTTTAGGTTTTGGCTGGCAAAATATCTAGATGTTATCGCATACTCTATGTAGTGTAAATGGGGTCACTGAAAGCCCATGGTGACTGTACGGTGTTCATGAATTCATTCATGAATTTCACAGCTTTCAGTAGTATGGTGTTCATTTTTACAACTAGACATTTAGAGCTTAAACATGTAGTATTTGAGATGTACAGTATTTTATAGAGTGTTTACAACATAGATGTTTTGCCTATATAGGTCAGCTGAGCTAGATTTGGAGTTGTCAGCTTTCTGCAGACTAAATAGGTCACGCTAACAAGGAGGGGGATTTTGACAANCCTCTCATACTCCATCAGTTCTTACCGCAAAAAACAATCTCAAGATTGCTGGTTATGTAAAACACTCCCCACTCCAGCTTTAAGTTGCAATGTCGAATTATCACAAATGATATTACAGTAATTTTTGTCAACACTAGAAAATATATGAAGCAAGAGAAGGGCAATATTGTGTGTAACAAATTCCATTTAAGTGCACTTATGCATGCATATGCAGTGAGAGCTAAATATGCAGCAATATATGGTAGCTTTAGAGAAATCTAAATGAAGTGAAGCGTGCCACGATTGGAATCTGCAGTGCTGTGTATGAAAAACTTCACAGCACGATTATTAACCCAGAAAGCATAAATATAGATGAGAGCCCAAGGAGACAATATGAACCTAATGCATCATTGCACCAGTCCCGCTGTGATTTTCTCACATGCCCACATAAAGAAATTTAGGTGTAAGTTTGTGATGAAAGTGCAATGTCTGCAACTTTGGCTGCTATGATGCAATAGTGGGCTTCCTGTCCTCAATTTAGGAGCCACAGGTTACAAAAAACATGAGTGGATCCACAGGTATATATACTTATGTGCAGCGGTTATGTATTCAGCAAGTTCTCTGCTGGTTCTTTGCACCATCAACATGGCTCCCAGCGGTATGATCACTGTGACAACCGTTCTCCTCTACTTCATACTGGGCCTTCTCAGTCCAGCTCCAGCTGCCTGTAAGTTTATTTCATCACATTTTGTCAATCGGATTAAAATACAGTAGATATTTCATCAGGACCCCAAGCTGAACTGAACAGTAATTCATGTGGTGTGTGTTTGTGTGTGTTTGCAGTAGGTTCCCACATGGGCAAAGCCTGTTGTACAAGATACAATAGGAAGCCAGTACCGTTCCAGCGTATAAAGGGCTACAGAGAACAAACAACCAAGGAAAACTGCCGCATCGAGGCGATAATGTAAGACTCTCTCCAGCAACACTCTAACCCTGCTAGTCCCAATCTGAATCGCTGACTATGATATTTGAATTTCATGGTCTCAAAAATAAGAAATAATAACAAGAAAATCAAAACATTAAAATAAGCAGGTAGCTTAAATGTGCTGTCAGGATGTGCTTTCAGATAAAAGTGTGTTTTTAAAAGAGACTTAAAAGAAGAGACTGACTCAGACAGCATAATTTCCTCAGGCAGGTAGTTCCAGAGCCTCTGGGCCCTGACAGCAAAAGCTCTGTCCCCTTTAGTTTTCAGCTTGGATTCAGGAAGAGACAGCAGACCGCTAACTCAAGCTGTGCAAAGGCTTATAAGGAATTATATGATACAAAATATAATCCAGATCCAGGTTATGGAGAGCCTTAAAAGTAATAAATAAGATCTTAAAATCAATCCTAAAATAAACAGGGAGCCAATGTAAAGAGGCTAAAAGTTTTTGATTTAGACCAGAGAAGCATGTCAAACTTTTAAGACAGAGGCTGATGAAGACTAACTGATTGCACTGATTGGATTTATTCCAAAATATTCAAAAGACGCTGGTAATTGTTTTGTGGAAACAGCACTATGTTTTGGCAGACTTTCTTGCCTTTAAAATAAGCCACTGAGCATTTTGCTGTCTGATGACTTTCATAACTGATCAAAGCAGCTGTTTGGTCTACCCCATATCTTTGTGATATATCTGTTTATTATTTGTTTGAAGCTTTCTAATCTTTAAGTTTGACAAAATCCAACTACAAAACAAATCTGTATCAAACCTGCATTTTTTTATTGTCATGACTGAAATGTGACTGAATGTGTCAAAAAGTTTATCAAAAAAGTACTGAAGCGAGGACTGCATACTTGGTCAGATAGTTATTCTTTTAATCAGATATGTCATGATTTAAATCATATATGTTTAGAATTTATTTTTATTCAAGTTTCTGCAATGCTACATGGTGTTACTGTAAGACAAAATAAAACATTGCAAAATACAATATTTGCAGGCATATGTTATAATTTGTTAAAAAACTAAAAAATGAGTAGGAAAAATTTTATTAATTTTTTAATTAATTAAATTTTATTAAAAATGTAAAAAATTTTATTCCTCAATAAAAAAGTTTTGTTTTAGTATCTGTACTGGAACTCAAAAATATACCTATACTGCTATACTATACTCATACACTGAATGTATATATAGTGCTCTTTATTGGTGTATGTGTGTCTCACTATTGTAGTTTCTACACGGTTAAGAAGATTGAGATATGTGCAACACAGAAGGACGAGTGGGTGAGGAAAACTCTGGAATTACTCAGGTATGAGATTAGTTTCAGTTTAGACATGGACGCTAAAACAAGGACACACTTTGTGTCCAGTGTGTTTTATTTTGTTTGAGTAAAAACTCTTCTCTTCTTTATAGTTCCAAACTGAAGAAGTTGTCCAAGGCTGACTCTGTTGCAGGTGAAACCCAGATGAGGAAAAGTGTAACCTCTTCATTTACTGATGGAAGCGGATCTTTCCTTCATACCACTGACACTTCCCCAAACAACACTGAAAGCTTATATTAGCAAAAACTAGGTTGTGGTTAGATTTGAAATTAAACAGACATGCCAATTTGAGTGAATGATTGAGAGAGAATGAACCTATTTATCCAGTCATGTCGGGGATATTTTTTCTGAAAAAGTTAAGCTAACTACTTTTACTTGCCTAAACCTCAGCATCAGTTCCCGAATACGCCGTGTAATCACAGGTAGGGTGGGGATATTCAGAGGATCAGCTTTGAGATTGTTGATGCAGATTATATGCTAAGTCACTTAACAAATGTTCACATAAACATTCCAGTTTTTTAAAAATCTTGCTTTTGTGACTATGCTGTTTCATCTCCTGCTATAAATCTTGTTTAATAAAGTTAATCTCATAAACAAATAAATTTACGTCATAGTGCTCTCCCATTGTCCACATTTATTTAATCAATCTACAACACTGTCTCACAGAGGTGTGTCATGTAACTTTCCATGTTACCAAGGCTAATTCATGGTTAACATTTATTTTAGAGAGCAATTAGTGGTTTAAACCGTCTTGTAACACATGTTAAAATTATTTATTATTTTTATTTATCATCACTAAAAGCTATATTTTCCAAACAATATTTACACAAACTGCGTACACTGCTGCTCTGCAT
This sequence comes from Lepomis gibbosus, assembly GCA_029875015.1. Taxonomy (NCBI): domain Eukaryota; kingdom Metazoa; phylum Chordata; class Actinopteri; order Centrarchiformes; family Centrarchidae; genus Lepomis; species Lepomis gibbosus. The sequence goes on along the minus strand of JAPMOB010243172.1, from coordinate 5,311 downwards.
GGTGTATGTTTTAGTGGCAGGATGTGTGCCTGGTATAAACAGAGTCTGCCAGCAAAACTGCTGGAAGGTGTCTGAAAACTTTTCGATGAGCTGTCCTGCCCCCCAGAGCTCATGCAAATACATGACATGACTGACAGGGAGGCAGTCTCTTGTGCTATTTCAGATCAGCACCCCAAGGGGTTGGTGCTCGAGTCAGACAAGGTGACTCCCTCAGTGACTCGCACTTCTCATCCAAACTGTCCTGAAGTAATTTCATGTCAACACTAGATGGCAGGGTCGATTTGTAAAAAACATACTGTGCCTCTGTCGGCTACATGATGAGGCCTTGATGCTCATTTGATTAAGCACAGCAACCTTTGATTTCAATCAATAACGACAGGTGTGGAAAGAGGACAAGAACATTTATTTAGTATACAGCAAACGTCAGATAATCAGCTGTATTACTTTGTATGCACATCGTAGAAGCTTTTTGTTTCTTTAATCTCTGTAAAGCCTTATGTTAACTGAATACAGACAAGAAATGATAAGAAAATGAAAAGACAAATAAATAGCGACAGAAATAAATATTAAATATGACAGACTTACATTAGAAAGCATTTTAAATATTTTAAATTAATGCAAGACAATTGACTATAGATAGTCATGATGGCGAGGAGTGCTTTCTAAGGGCTGGAGGTTGTACTGTTCTTCTTTGCTTTCCGGGCCTGCCTGTAAAACACACAAAGAAGAGATAACAGTTTAAATACCAGTTTGTGCTGTCCCTGAGCACACCTGATATATCATGTATGAAAAAACCAACTAGCAAAAACGGTCACTACTGAGACTGACTGACATGAAAAAGGCCTACTCACTCTAGCTCCTTAATCTTGTCAAACACCCAGTCTTGTTTCCAGTGGCTGCAGACTTCTCCCTCTGTGGTCTCAAATCTGGGTTGAAAAAAAGAGAAAAGCTCAACCTCAAGCACAAAGCCAATATTTACTGGATTTTCAAATAACATTTTTGGCCATCACTTTATTTGATAAAATAAGGAGGTGATTCTTACATGACGGCGCGGACACATGGGGGGTTCTTCCTCTGGATCCTGTAGCCCACGATGGGAGCAGTGACGTTCATGACACTGACCTCAGTGCAGCACTTGACTATCTTGAATTCTGTTTATTTCACAAAAGAAACAAGGACTGGTTATTATGAGCGTACATCTCTTTAATTTGCAACATAAAATCTGAATAAATACACATGGCATTGGCCTACATTTTCATCAGAAGTCAACCATTTCAAATGTGCACGGCAGGGAACACGTTTGGTATGTGTACTCTAGCTGTCCTGGATCAGACTGTAATATGGTGCAGGATCTCTGACAGGCCACTTACCAGAAGCCGTTGCTGCCATTGCCAGAACCCCGGCGAGTAGAGCCAGGCATGCCAGTCTTCTGATGCACAGCTGCATGGTTTCTGCGTGAGATGTTCCAGAGGTTCTTTGCAGAAGCTGACCGTTTGATCTGGCAGATGGAGACGACTTATCTTCTCGGACCAGACCTCTCGGTTTTATACCATGAAAAGAGGAACCAGGGTGAAATGACCAGATGAACTGACTCTCAGGGCTTTCTACATAGAGTATGTGGGTTCAGGGTGGGTGAAAGGATGTACCGACTATTTCCTTTTTTTGTGATTTCATCATGACATTGAGTGAGCTTTTTTTTAACTTTTTCTATTACATTTACCCCTGTCTGTAACAAGTAACTTAAAGTTAAATGAAATACATTTATCTATAATTAACAAACAAATAAACCTTATACAGATGTTCAGCAGGTGCATCCTACGTTTTATATTCTTAAATGTATTCTGTGTGGGGTTTACATATCAGTACCATGTTCTTCTGGGTCTTCAGGATTTCTTCTGGGTGTTTCTTTCCGCAGCACAAAGACATGCAAGTTACTATCACTGTGTCTATAAATGTTAGCTGTGTGATAGACTGGGATCCTGTCCAGGGTGTTCCCACACTCTTACACAACTGTATTACTGTATTAACAGCAATGTTCTTTATTAACCTGGCTAGTTAACTGTAATATGTATATTCTGGTGTTTTAAATGATTTATATAAATCCTGCTGATTTCAGCAATAATTTAAAGGCTACATCATGTGTCACTCTGCCCAATGCGTCATCTGGCTCTCTTTCTGTCCCTCCTATTTCTCTGGTGCTGAGTGTCATGGTCAGTAAAATGGCAAGAAAAGGGAAGGAAGGAGATCCTAAGGCTTTCCGCCGCATATTTCCAAACATCCTCCACCCAAATTTGGTCATTTGTCCTTGCATGCATTTTAGTTACATGTCTCAACTTGTTTGAGAGGGCCTTTATGATTTAGACAATTCATAAAGTATAAAAGATCGATATCACTGTGAAAGTATAGAAATGTATTCTATAATATAATGAATATTAATTCACCACAAACTAAGAGGGGGGGGGGGTCACTGCAGTTTACTTGCCGACAAAAAGCAAATGAATCTGCTCTGACTGGGTTTTGCTTGCTTTAAATAATCAGTTAAACATTTTGAATGTGTGGCCCTTGCAAATGCACAGCCTTTAAAAAGACCTAACTTTGCTGTTGTTATAACAACACCTGTCATGTAGCTGTCTGTAGCAGAATGAGGAGAGCAAGTTATCATGAGTGCACTGTGTGCAAGGGAAAATGATTAGCAGCACATTGATATCAATGATCATGTGAAATTTTCAGCAGTGACGGTGCGCCGAATATGTGCCGAATATAGGGCAACATTTCTCCGTTGTCTGTACGCCACAGACTGTCTGACGCTGCTCTCCGAGTTCAGCCTTGTGCTTTCTGTCAACATAACACTTTCATTTAGCATTTAGATAATCGATTTTTGACATTTGAATCGAAAAAAATACTACCTTTAATAGTTGTAATAATATTACTGTGGAAATAATACTTTGGAAATAGTAATCCATTACACTACTAGTTACTGGGAAAAGTAATATTATTACAGTAACGCATAACTGAGTAACATGTTACTTCTTAACACCGTTCACCTCACAAATTAATTGAAGCCCAGAACAGATCACAGAATCACCAGTGATCATTTCTCAGTGTTTTCAGCAAGTGGGAACCTCCGGGTCTGATTAGTGAGGCAAACGTGCAAGCCCCTTTAACCTGTATTCTATTAAACAGCCAGCAGGGGGTGACTCCTCTGGTTGCAAAAAGAAATTCGGTTCCATTAGAAATAAATGGTAAAATGAACCTACTTCTCAGTTGATTTATTTTGTCTTCTTCAATTCAGTATGATCTTTTTTTTGTTACAGATATGGATGATTTACATGGGTTAGGTTTTCAAGTCGAAAAATCCGGAAATCCGGAAAAATCACCCATCGTCAACCACTTATCCTGCATACAGGGTCGCGGGGGGCTGGAGTCTATCAGATGGCATTGGGCAAAAGGCAAGGTACACCCTGGACAGGTCGCCAGTACATCGCAGGGCCACACAACCACTCACGCTCACACTCATACCTAAGGACAATTTAGAGACATTTTGGATGGTGGGAGGAAGCCGGAGCACCCGGAGAGAACCCACGCAGACATGCAAAATGCAAAATAATTTTCAAAGCATTAGATCTACCATGGAAGACAGTGAAGACAGTCATCATCAAGTGGAGAAAATATGGCACAACTGTGACTTTACCAAGGACTGGACGTCCCTCTAAAATTGAAGAAAAGACGAAAAGAAAACTGGTCAGGGAGGCGTCCAAGAGGCCTACAGCAACATTAAAGGAACTGCAGGAATTTCTGGCAAGTACTGGCTTTGTGGTACATGTGACTTGTGACTTTGTGGTACATGTAACTATCTCCCGTATTCTGAACGAGCTGTGGGGTAGGGTGGCAAGACGGAAGCCTTTTCTCACAGAAAAGAAAAACATCCCAGCACGGCTGAAGTTTGCAAAAACAAACATCAAGTCCCCCAAAAGCATGTGGGAAAATGTGTTATGGTCCGATGAAACCAAGGTAGAACTTTTTGGCCATGATTCCAAAAGGTATGTTTGGCGCAAAAACAACACTGCACATCATCCAAGGAACACCATACCCACAGTGAAGCATGGTGGTGGCAGCATCATGCTTTGGGGTTGTTTTTCTTCAGCTGGAACCAGGGTGGAGGGAATTATGACCAGTTCCAAATACCAGGCAATTTTGGCACAAAACCTTCAGGTGTCGGTTAGAAAGCTGAAGAGGAAGTTCACCTTTCAGCACTACAATGACCCAAAGCACACATCCAAATCCACAAACGCATGGCTTCACCAGAAGAAGATTATTGTTTTGGAATGGCCCAGCCAGAGCCCAGACCTGAATCCAACTGACCATCTGTGGGATGATCTGAAGAGGGCTGTGCACAGGCGATGTCCTCACAATCTGACAGATTTGAATCGCTTTTGCAAAGAAGAGTGGGCAAATATTGCCACGTCAAGATGTGCCATGCTAATAGACTCCTACACAAAAAGACTGACTGCTGTAATAAAATCAAAAGGTGCTTCAACAAAATATTTTTCTAAGGGTGTGCACACTTATTCAACCAGGTTATTTGAGGGTCTTAATTTTTCATTTTTCCCACTCAAAGATTTCAATTTGTTTTTTAAATAAATTGTTCACATTATAGGTCACATTAAAGTAGGAAAAGGTTTTGACATGATTTATCTTTGTCTCATTATTTTACATCATTAGAACCTGGCATTTTGACAGGGGTGTGTAGACTTTTTCTATCCACCGTATATGCATCTCAAAAAGCATAGCTTTATACAGAACACCATTAGTAGTGTCAGCTGATATTGAATTACATTACATTATTTTCTGGATTTTTTTTTTTGAATGACACATAAAAATTCCATGTAAATAGAAAGCAGAAGTGATTACTCAAAAATTAGGAAGGAAACTTGAACTGCACTTGCACATGCACTGTCTGATTCATGAATTGAAAAAGAAAGTTCCTTTTATGCAAATCATTCACACTTTTTTGTCTTCATCCCTATCAAAGATGTTAATCTAACAGATTTAGTCAGATTATGACTGTAACTGTGTGAGGATTTATCAAATTCAACAATCTAAACAGATTGGGGTCACGTGGGTTCACTTAGCAAGATGGTGGTTTGATTTGAGACTGCCCGTAGGCGCCCTCGAGTTTATCTGAATTCGTTAGTTAATTTCGGCTTCTTTGCTAAGAATTCATAAAAGCAGAGGCCAGAAAGTGTTTTTTGTTTGAAAGGTGATATCTTAGCAATGATGACGACCAGGACGGCCAAGCAAAGTGCCGGAG
>JAPMOB010243170.1:0-28270 GCA_029875015.1 Lepomis gibbosus | reverse complement strand
ACACAAACACATGCAGTATATACAGTGTATATACAGTAACATATTTTTGAATATCTTACTCAATCTTGTGTTTTGCATACAGTTCTTTCCCCACATAGGACTGCAAGACAACCTCACAGGGGTGGCAGAGGGCCCCTTTTCACAGTCTCCTGCAATGTCTTACTTTGTACTGTTGACATCATAGTAAACAACACCTTAGCTTTAGTTATATCAGACAACATTGACAACATGACTAAACATTTTGACTATCTTGTACATAAACAAGACACAAGGACTTGTCATTCTGACGGCACTGACATGTTCAATGACATAAAGATTTGCTTTTGAGAGACAGACTAAGGATTTTGAGCAAGTTACAGGCTTTTGCAGGTAAAACACTGTGTTGTGCTGTTGTACTACCTGTTTCGAGAAATGCACTTACTGTTTTGCAAATGTTAAGGATGATTCGAGAAATGTACCAAACAATATACCTAAGAAAAACTGTAACAAGCAGAGCATGTCTGTGAGGTAGCTTGAACAATCAAGTAATAAATAACATAAATTCTTAGTGCAACAGTAAATAAAAATATGAGAATATATATACATTTACTGTATATCCGAATCCTGATCGGGAGGTAACGTCCGATTCCAATCGAGTCTGAAACAACGTGATCGGGCCGGATTTCCAATCTCGTGATCGGATCTGGACATCCCTACTTCTAATCATTGTTTGAATATCACTTTTCCAAATATTTATTCCTGCTGGAGACCAGCTCCAGTGGTACAGGCTAAAAGAAAGTTTCATATTGTTACAACTACTTGCAGTGCAATCTGAGGTATTGAAATTATCATTTGTTTTCACATTAATACGATCAAAAATATTTGACAAGAAATATCCACCATACATTGTTTATGATAAATTGAGCACACCGACCCAAACATAATTATTAAATAAGGTAAGATAAAAATTATTTAAAGCGTTTTGGTCCTGTGCATCTTCCACTAAGACTAGGCGGTGTGCAGGATCATTACCATTTTTTACATGCAAATGAATTACATTCTTCTGCTTCTTCTGATATGACACAAACACAGCGGGAAGCTGACAGCTGGCAATGTAAACATGTTTAAAGAAGGCTACTAGAACAGAAGTATCATGAAAACAGTGAATATTATTATATACATAGTGCTACCTGCACAGAGTAGCCTAACATGTAGTAATGTTAAACATAGTTGTCAACCTGGAAAAGCAACACTTTAGAAACTAAAGAAAGAGGCACAAACAGTTTGAATCTCAATCTAACAGGAAAGCTCCCTAAAGCCTGTGAATGTTAATGGCAACATGCTTGCAAACTTTGGCGTCCATTAAGTAAGAAAGCACTTTGGTTTAACAAAATAAAATATCCACATTAAACAACAAACAGAAAACTCATTATAACACAATCTGTGTGTTTTAAAGTCACAATATTTCTTCTTTGTTTTAATTGAAAGACACAGCTTTGTGTCTTCTGGCCACTGCTCTTGTTGAGCCTGATCTCTGGGTCATATGTCCAAAACATATCAGCAGCGTATGATGTACATCAGAATAGCACTGTTACTATATTTTTTGTAAACCCGCATTTTAGCTGTCATGAGGTGCACATCCGCGGAGGTTGAGGGGCAGCTTATTAACACATCATAGGATTCCCTGTTGAGCTGCAGCAGCAGTGTGATTAGGACTTAGATGTACAGCTGAGTTAGACTTGGACCTCCAGCAGTGTCTGACTAACATAGCAGCTGCTAGGACCCCAGAGCTGAACATGTAGGAAGCCCCACTGAGGAAGAAGGTTGCTGTGTAGTTTCCAGTCGTGTCTACTAACCAACCTGAAGATAGAGAAACAGGAAATATGTGTTATAGCTTATTGGAAAAAAACGCAAACCTTTAGGGCAAAAATACCAAATGTGTTATCTGGCTCTAAGATGGCAACTAGATTTGATTCTAGGATTTGAAATGTCCCTTTCTTGTTCTCCTAAGTTTATGGGCAAACTGTGTATAAATATTTTGTAATGATGGATGTTTACACTAGTGAAATGGACAGGAAAGCAGGTTAAATCCTTCAATGCAAAAAAACAAGTAGTCTAAAGGATATGCAAGGAGTAAAGGGCCAACGTAAAAATCCCTGACAAAAGTTGTATCCATGTTTTGTATGTCAAGATTTCAAAATGAATGTGACAGAAATACCCTCAAGAATTTTAGAGGACACCTTCATACAGCTAGGATTAGTAAGTAAAGTTAATAAATCCATGAACACTTACCTCCTATTGGTGGGCTGACCAGGTAGGGAATGGCATGCAGGAAGTAGACCACACCCAGAGCGGAGGTCAGGTAGGTGGAGCCCACGACATCAGACGTCACCACTGGGATGAGCGCTACATACGCCCCGTCAAAGTACCCGTACAGTACGGAAAATGGAACGAGGAGGGAGAAGGAGTGAAGGAGAGGGATGAACATACAGCAGAGGCCCTCCATGCCTATCGCCACCATATAGCTCAGCATGCGATACCTCTTCAGACACCTAGAGGGAAGGAAAACTATCAGTACTGGGCTTTAATGAAATACCTGGCATTTATTTCACACACACAAAATCACACCTCTTGACCCTACTTACTCCCTGTCTGTGATCCATCCAAAGGTAATGTTGCCCACAATGCCACTGATTCCAAAAATGGACATGAGGAAAGCAGCCTGCTTGTGCCCCACTCCGACACTGAGGGCATAAGGAACCAGGTACACTATTGGAGCGCTGCAGCCATATGCCAGAAACAGGAGCGACACAGACAGAATCAGGAAGTCTGGTAACACCAGAAATCCAAACTCCTCTTTGGACTTGAGACTAAAACAGCGACCTCTGGATGAAATTTTTGTGTTCAACAAAGGCTGTGGAGGAGGGCTAATGGTTTTACCTAAGTGATAGGCATCTGTTGGTCTGGTTTCAGTGAGTTCTGAATCTTCTATCTTAGCATCCATGTCAGCTGACTTGTTGTTCAAGTTCATCCTGTCCTCTGATTTCAAGTCCTCAATTGTGCAACCATTTGCTACTTTAGCATCTGTGAGTTTGATCTCCCCTAGCATTGTCTCTGTTAGCTTGTTGCTAAAAAACATGCATTCAGCTATCTTCAGATCTGTTAAACTAGGATGAGGCAGGTTCGGACTTGATAGCAGCACTATGTTCCCCAAACCTAGTTTGTTGTTTTCAAGTCCACAGTTTTTGAGCACTCCATTGGCTATGAGAAGCCTTTGTGTATCCTTTAAGTGGTTCATTTCCAGCTGTTTTGGCTCCACTTGGCTGCAATCAGATACTTGTTTGGTGTCTTTGGAATCCAGCACTGTTGTCATGCAAGCTTTCTCCAAGTTTGCCATATTGTTCTCCCATATCCTTATAGAAAAAAAGTAAATTTGGTATATTTTAGTTCTTAAAGGATTAGTTCAGGTGAGATATACTTATTGGCTTTCTGGCCAGAGTTAATTGGAAAGAACAACACCACTCTCATGCCAGTGCATTAACCTGGGTTCAACTCCTCATTGTGACATATCCACTAATGTGTCTTGAGAAAGACAGTTAACTCAAGTTGCTCCAGAGGTCATAAATACTGTCATAAATAGACTGTAAATTGCTTTGGATAAAAAGTGTCAGCTAAATGGATAAATGTAAATGTAATATGGAGGTACAGTAGTGCCAAGATACAGTTAGCTTAGCTTAGCTTAGCAAAAAAACAAAGCTTGTCTGGCTTTGTCCAAAGTTAAAAATCTGCCTACCAGCACCTTTTAAGTAATTAACTAAAGACAAGTTGTGGTTCAACAAGAGGTTATGTGCTGGACTAATTCTTGGCCAGAGGCAGTGACTTCCCAAGTGACTCTTTGCTGGTTGCCTTGTACCCTTGGTGACAACAAGACTTCAAGAGGTCACTACTGCCAGTAAAACCACAACTTGACCTTTTTACTTTTCAGCCTGTGTGTGGATTAAACAAACAACATACAATGTGCTCGTTCTAGCTCCACAGTTATCACACAGGCACATATAGTGGTATCAATCTTCTCATCTAACTCTCATCAAGAAAGGGAATAAGCATATTTCTCAACATGTAGAACTACTGAATTAGTTAATTAAGCAATAAGTCCATCAAATGTTTGTGGCAGTTGATAGTTATTTTTCTAGCAAAAAATGTCAATCTTTCTGTTGCTCTAAGAATGTACAGCTCTCCTCTGTTTTTAATAGGGAATTCATTATCTTTGTGTTTTGGACTGTTAATTGTTGTTCACAAAACAAGCAATTATGTGACATTTTATGGCTGGAACTCTTAATCAGTCAATCAAATATAGTACTGATAAACAAATCAATAATGAAGAAATATATAGTTCAGTCCTAGAAAAAGTGGAAAGAGGACTTACGTTTCACCTCCTCTTGGTTCCAGCGGCCTCATCAGAGCACCACAGACACACAGGTTGGAAACAAATCCTCCCAGGATGAGCAGAGCTCCTCTCCAGGAGTAATGCTCTATAAGTAGTTGGACTGCAGGAGCCAGGATGAAGGTCCCAATGCCACTACCTGAAGATGAGGTGAAATTGAATTTAATGGGATGAAATGAGGCAAGGAGAGTAGAGGAGAACCACAGGTAGAGGGTCTTCAAAACAGACTAGAGAAGAGCATGGAGAAAAACAGTGAAAGAAGTCAGGTAGAAAGAAAAGTGAATGAAGGTGTAGAAGCGAGGATGGGAAAGGAAGGTATTAATGACATGAAAACAAAGCAACGAGTAAGTAAAGATGTCACTACCAGACAGGCCGATGCCATAGGCTAGAGCTTTCCTCTCACTGAAGTACCTTCCAACCATAGCTATGGCTGGTGTATAGCTAAGAGCAAAGCCAAGACCTGTGGAGGATGGATAAAAGGGTTTGGAGTTTGGCAAAAACCTACCAAATGTTGCCAAATCTGAACACATCGTTATACATGCATTGCATTGTATTACATTCAAGTGCATTCAACCTCCACAGGACCATGAAATGTCTTTGGAAATGTTAAGTGTGTATCTCCCAAACAAACAATTAAGTGCTTGTATTTAGTTTTTAATTAATAAAAAAATCAGACATCAGTAAGTGTGGACTCAAAGGTTCAGACTCTTACATTTATGGGGTTGGGGTGTATTATGTTATACTTTATGAGTACTATGTGGAAGGTTTAAGGAGTAATTAAACATAAAATACACATTAAATACTCTAAACACAATCATTTATATCAATAGTGTAAGTGTGCAGATGCAAATAAGATCTTTAAATGTTGTTTTCAGAGGTTACATTTAGTAAGACAACCTCAATTTAACCTGCAGCAAAGCTCCACCCCAGTAAATAATGTAATAGCTAAGATTTTGAGCCACTTAAGGCAAAAAAAGTTTTAAACTCCAAAATGGTGAAATGCGGACTGAGGTTCAGCTTGCAGGTGTGTACCTGTAAGGATGCCCATGAAGATGTATAGATATTCCAGGTTGGAAGCGAAGGAGCTGAGGACCAGACCAGCAGAAGACAGCAGACCTCCCAGGATCACTGTAGCTCTGCAGGACAGGTGATTTCCAAGGAAGCCACCCAGAGGAGCTGGAAACAGTTTGTAAAGATTACTATTTTACTGACTGATGATCACTGAGCAGTTGTCTATTCATGCACAGCAACTCATAGAGGTTATATGTGGGATATAAAACCTCTAAACTTTACTGAGTCAATTATTTTTATAAAAGGCATAATGTTTGCACTTTATTTAAACTGATCTTTTATTGCACTCCAGTTTTGATGATGTCAAACACTTCATGATTTGTCTGACATTTTGTAATTTTATATACCCTGGTCTTTACAAATTAATATATATATATATTTCCACTGGAAATTAAATTTGGATGTGCATTGGAATACAGTGAAAGAGAAATACTGAATACATGTCAGATTCTTTCATTCATGGAAGAGTTGTAGTTTATGAAAAAATAGCAAAAATGCTTAAAGATTATCACAGTACAGTTTTTAGAAATAACTGAAGCACTTCCCTGCAACAAACACCCCTGCCTTCAGACGCTAGTACTTGTGGTCTTACCACAGAGCATGGTGGTGGAGTCGATCAGACTGTGGATCCAGGCAGTTGTGGTATAATCCTTCTCAAAGTGCAGCTGGAACTCCACAAAGAACATGGAAACACATCTGGATACAGAGGAAGAGGGAGTTTTGATTTAATGCAATTTACGCAACAGTCTGCAGAAAATATATAATACTTATTGATTTTTACTTTCCCTTTGGCTCACTGATGCAGCAGAAGAGTTATTTCTATACTAGTTTTATTAATTTAAATTTGCTGTCACTGTCTGGAAGCTGTTTCTTAGAAAGAAAAGCCACACAAAACACACACATTATCATGTTTGTTAGTAACAGGGAGATATAGTAGTTGATGAGCTGCACAAACAAAATATTTACATTTACCGGACACTTTTATCCAAAGCGACTTACAATAGCTGTAAATGTCAGACAAGGTCACACGCCTCTGGAGCAACTAGGGGTTAAGTGCCTTGCTTAGGGACACGATGGTGGATGGGTCACAGTAGGGGATTGAACACGGGTCTCCAAAACTTCATTCGAGAAACCAAAGACCACACCGCAAATGTTGGTGCTACCAGTTTACCGCCTTATCATAAACTTGGGGCACAAAGTTTTGCAAGACCATGACATAGTGTTCTTGTCCTGTCTATAATAACACATTTATTATATTCAGGAAGTCATTAAAGGGTACAGAAGGTGAGAGCTGACATCAAATATTTGATAAACTAGAGTTGAGTGGGGTGTTTATGGCTGTCATTCACCAATCTGAGGGCTGTCCTCCCTGACCCATTTTTATGACTCTCATTGTCTGTTATGTAACCACAGAGATCACTCCAGGCCGCATGGCATCTGCCCAGAGCAGACCAAACTTTAGTGAAAGTTGCGGCAAGAGGGGGGGGGGAGCCAGTCACTAATCACTTCTCACAGTCAACTGGTGATTACAGCTTTAGTTACTTTGCAGATTAGATATAATAATAATGAACAAGCTACCCAGCAGTTAAAATATCTACTGTATATAGATTGTGACATATCTCAATTTAATTTCTGTCCTGTCCTATTTGTTTGTACATATATTAAAAAGGTAATGGCAGCAGAAAGCATTTGTCAGCTCACAGCTGAATTCTGGAGGAATTGTGCTTGCTGTGCAAATTTGGAAAATGGAAACATCTCAGCAGGATTTCAAAGTCTTAGTGGAAAAAAGAAAATATTGCTGCTAAATCAGGTTAGTGGCTTAGACAATGTGAGCTGAGTGGGAATGGATTCTTGCCAAGAAATAACATAAAGGCGCTAATGACCAAAGCTAAGAGCACAAAGCCTTGCATGGCAGAACCGTATGCCACACAATACTGCAAAACCAGCATTTAATAAGAGCTCAAATCTTCCTCTGAAGGGAAAATCTAAAATACTAACTTACACAAATCGTCCAGATCCACAAAACATTCCTAAAAAACCTGAAAATAAAAACTCCACCAGTTATTTTACTCCTTCAGTGACTCTTTTAGTGTAGGCTATAGCCCATCACATTGATAACTTGTATACCTACTAGTTAAGTTTACCCAGTAGGGGGCGAGCTGTTGTGCTGCCCATGATCTTATTCATCAAACTCCAAACTCCAGACACATGCACACAAACACACACATTTACCTGGTGACTGCCCGAATGCAGATGGTGGCGAGGAAACAACCAGCCACAATCATCCAACCCCAGCCACCTTCCGGTGGGGCCATGACCCCCGACCCCCTTCTGCCTCTATTGAGCTTCTCCTCCTTGGTGACTGCCATCACTCCAGCCAATCACAAGGCAGACTGACATCAGCTTCCTCTCCCTCTGTTACAAGGGACGGCGGAGGTCACAACTCCACTCCTCAGTGTTCTCCTTTTGTCTCTAAATGTACAGCACGTTTTCATTGGCTGAGCTTGTGCTGTCAAAAGCCGCAGTCGCTTGCTTGAAGTTCAGGAAACTTAAAGGCTCTTCTTCCCTTTCTTTTTCCTCCTTCTTTGTCCTCGGCCACTGAAAAAACACAGAAACCACAACAGGCAGACATTAAACTGCGAATGTCAGCATCATAAAGAGTTAAAGCTACTTTCTGGTCCGTTTTCCCATGCATCCAATCTAGTTTAAAATGAGCACTGCCATCTACTAAACACAACACATTGGTGAAGGAACATATATGTTATATATGTTTGATGGATTATTTCCTTGATGAGACATTCAGCCTTTGCGTCAGACGGCAGTATCTTAGAACTTTGCAACTGTTGAAACATGCCTCTGCAAGTCTAAAAATATGCATATATACTGTACACAGATGTTTGTGCAAATATACTTGCATGTAATAATAATGTGTCCACTTGGAACAAGTGCCACATTTAACAAAAGATTTCTCTATCCTTATGCATGAGGTTCTCCTGGAGTTTCAATTCCCCCCCCCATTAAAATCAGACCATCCACTTTCAGAAATACTATCGCTGCTGTTGTGTTTCTTAACACACAGGAAGAAGAGAAGCCCCTTCCTGCAGATCATCACACAAATCGAACTTCATTGTTGCAGAAAAAGTAGTGCCTGCTAATCCAGAAACACATAAAAAGGGTTATTATAAAGATAAGTTCTAACATGACATGTGATCAGAAAAGAGCAGAGGAGCAGAATCACTCAGAGAATACCCTGGCGGCTGAGGAGGAGGTGAAATGCCGCCTCCTATTTGTTTGGAGCACGTGGACAGATATTACACATTGTACCTTTAAATTAGGTAAACAAGCTTCGATGGGAGCCCTGACTCTCTTATGCCAATTTGCTGTTGTGTGTTGTATTTATGATTTTATGATCTGACAGTCATACTGTGATCCTGGCCCTGGGCCACCTTTCTTCTGTTTTAGTTGACATGAGTTTTAACAGGTCTGTGCTTAGGTCCTATATGTTGCTTTTGGTAAATTTTGCGATGGATTGCATCAACTTAGAATTGGGTTTCACTGCAAGGATTTGTTTAGTTTCAACGAAAGCTATATTTCTGCTACAATTTCTTCATGTGCCTCATCTGCAAGTGGAAAAATGATAATGTGTTAATGAGATTTTCACATGGCTGCTGTGATGGCTTACATAAAGCAATAGAAGTTTTGTTCAAACAGCAGATCAGAAGTTGGAGGTCAGCTACAGCTCCACTGGAGTTGGTAGTGGTTCAGTGTGGCTGTGGTTGAATTCTTCAGTGGCTGAAATTCTAACTGTTACATACTGGTTGTTTGCATTTGATAAGCAATCCCCCGGGGCTAAGTGCTACACTCTTGGTTCATCCCATTAAGGTGTCTCAAACACTTGTTGGTGCAAACCAGCAGCAGAGAAGCAGCAGCATGTGTTTCCATTTGAAAAGCTCAGGCCTTCCCACAAGCTGTGCCGTTTTTGCATTTCAGCTATTGGTCCAATTTGAGCCGTTACGGAAACCCAATCAGGCGAAAGCTTGAACAATCTGGACAAACAAGCTGTGAATGTGTGGGTGTGTGGGTGTGTATGTCTGTGTTTCTGTGTGTGTAAGAAGGTGGGAAAGGGCAGAGACAACGCTTACAGGACAGCAAATGTTCAATTAGTAAATAAAACAATAAAGGAACCCTGACAGACTTTTTTTTTTAAACATAAGGAGGGAGTTCATGCTGTTGAAACTGCTCTCATGCACCCGTCCAAAGGTTTCTGTGCAGCTTATTTTGCTTTGTCATCTGTTGTTTAAAAGGTTATCTCTACAAACAGGTTGTAAAGTTTTTGTGTGTGTGTATGTGTGCGTGTGTTGAACGACAGCATCCTTACATCACCAGAGACCCTCCTGCTGCAAAGTCAACTGGCACTGAGCCATGAAAACAGCAGACTTCACTCAGCCACAAGCACCAACAAACATCAGTTCAAGCAGCGGAACTAGCTAAAAATTATAATAAATTTGCATAAATTCAGAATGGGTGAAATAATTGTAGTCTGCCACAAAAATGGCCAGACAATACATTATTAGATTAGGCTACTGTACTCACTGTATTTTAAGTCCAAAAATTAAAGAAAATTAAAAAAACTTCAAATTTGAATCCATTTAAAGTTATTTTATAATTCAAAATATTTATAAGCTCCTTTGTTGCAACATGTGTAATTTTTTGTAACAAAGTAAATAGTAGCAAATAGAGTAGGAGAGCGTGGGCTAATACTAATTCATAATGGGTTAAGTTTACCAGAAAAACAAAAATGTCGAAAAAGAGATAAAAGCATAGGAGAGATAGAGGGGGGGGGGGAGGTTAAAACTCACCATCAGTCCAAGTCAATAAGCTAAAAAAACAACAAAAAGAAAGTGTGTGTTGACTTTCCGCTTCAAGACGTCTCTGCTCCTCTTTCACCGCTTCATTGCTCAGCTGTTCGGCAGAAGCACAAAATGGCGATTGAAAACAAATGTTTTACCAAAGAAAGTTTTTTTGCTGCAGCCTCTCCTGCACCCTGAAGGTGCTCTGCAACACAACTAAGCCGCAAACTGAATATAAGTGGAGGAGGAGGAGGAGGAGGAGGAGGAGATACCCCCAATGACGTGTGTTTCAATATCAGTTAAGTCCCCTCTTTCACTGTGGTGTATTTTTATTGCTACATTTTATAAGAACACTACCTGCCTGGTACAAGGTCCATATAATATTTATCGCAATTGTTTTATCTCCTGTAGCAAAGATAATGTTACATATCTTCAAAGACTTCGTGTTTCTGTACAATTTGTTTTTTAACATAGGCCTTCTGGTATTACTTTTTGAAAAACCTATGCAGCCTAATAATGTTATTTTCTTAGTGGTTTGGAGCGCCAAAACAGACAAAAGGCAGTGTTTTCAGACATGATTAAGCTACATAAATAACATAAAAATACAGTTAACAAAATGGGAGTGTAAAAGGAATAGTAAGCTTAATATTTTCCTTTAACCAGTACAGAAAACCCTTTCATTGTCTTCTCCTACCTCCTTAGTTTATAAAGTAAATTAAAACTCTTTTTATTTTTTTATTCTCTTCCATAATGTTCTCCTAAGGAACTGGCATATGTATTCGACTGTATTGTTTTCATTCAGCTAGTTATACCAAGGTGAAGCTAAAATAAAGCTAGCTAACTGCAGCTATCTTAAAGCTACACCAGCAAAATAATAACAATCATATTGGTGAATAATCACCACAGAGGACATTTTTCTTGAGTAGTTTTAACACTTGAAGTAAATTTAGCTAATGTACTATTACTTATATAACATTCAATGCAAGACTTTTACATTGTGGCATTGTGACTTAGGTAAAGGTTCTGAATACTTTCGCCATCACTACCAGCTGCAGGCTTCCATATGGTGGCTTGTATTTAGTCTACAAGTGACATCATGACATGTGTGTGAACATACTCCTGACATACAATATTCATTTAGTCCTTCTGCAGTAATTTTCTCTTGAGATTTATTTTTAGCGGAATCTCAAAACTTGTATGTTTGCTATTGGATTGTTTTGACATCAGATGCCATGGGACACATTTGACCCATCCCCCAAATTCATTAGCATAGCTTCACTTTAAATGCATTGTTCACTCTTATGTAAACCAAAATGTTAATGAAACTATCAGCAGTCACATCATTCTTTTTATCCTGATATAGGATTTAAAGCTTTCACAAATCTCAAAAAGTAATTACTTCTGCTATTTCTCTTTTTCTCTATTTTGTTTCTTTAAAGTTCTGTCTTTTCCTTTATTTAAGAAATGACTGTCTTCCTCTCATTTCTTGCTTCACTTTTCATGTTTTCATACACAAGAGTAAAGAAACACCCAAAACATATTTCTCATCCAGTTTTAGTTTAATTTCTTTTTAAAAAATCTCTTCACTTCAATACATAGGCGTTGCACAAGGCAGGAAGCCGTTTTTTTTTAACTGTCATTTTTTTTTTCTCTTTAACCCTTTCTAATTTCAAACCGGAGTTAAAAGCAGCAGCAGCAGATCTGATGCCAACAACCAGCACTGGGCTTCCCAAAACTATCACACGAAAATCCAGATCACAGAGGAGCCGATGTGAACAACCGGCACTGAAATCCCGCAGACAGAAAACAGACACCTAGACAGTTAAATAATGTCTAATTCAACATCAACATACTACATTTCCCCTTCAGTTAGAGTATGACTTATTTATCATTGTCATTTTTCAATCAAAGTAAAATGGGCCTGGATGGAATTAAGCAAACTATATTAAAGTAATTATACATGCAAAAACACCCCGTTTCAATTGGAGAGGTTAACACATGTAAACACAGGCACTGAATACCAGATCAGATTTTGGACAATCACAGAAAAACATCTACAGATATATCTAGTGAGAAAAAATATCATCAATTATATACCACAAGTAGGTTAAAACTGACTTGGTATTTGCTAACACTATTTATCACGTTACAGAGGAAAGTGGTTTGTCTCGTCTTCTGCCTGCATTGGGATTGTAAATGAAGTGCCGAGTCATGTCTTGGGAAGCCTGACCCTGAACAGTTGAAACAACTTTATCAACAGACAGATTGCTGGTGTAGAATATATCATATTCATATTATTTACAAAATCTCTGTACAATCAAATACACAAGGGTGAAAAGGTCTGTCCTGCCAGTCAAGCATTTCAGAAGACAGTTTAAAGGCTGGAAGTGTTCACGCAACAGGATGTTTGACCAGATTAAGAACCTCTGAGGAAACCCTGAAAAGTTTACCAAATAGGGACATGCAAAAGTCACAAGGAACATTATGTCACTGTGACTAATATGCAACATGAGGTTTGACAGCAATTGGGTATTTAGAGTTTTATATCTAAATGACAACTCATTTTAATGAGATGAGGGCCGTTAAGCATGAATGGGGTCACACGGATCACACTGCAAAAACATGCTTGTTATGCTCATTTTGGTGCATAATTTGGCCTAAAACATACTGTTGCGAGCATCCACCTTAAATAGTGTTAACAACTAAATCAGCAGGACAAACATCAGGAGGAGAAACTCTCTCCGTCAAGATTCAAACAGGATTTCTAAGAGGGGAAAACTAACAGGGTTGCATATTTTTTTAAGAACTTTTACAAACAAGTCAAATCAACTCTTTTAGCTTTAGAGAAGAGGTGAGGGTGTTGAAAGGGACAAAGAGATCGATGGATAAGATACTGCATAGCCTGTTTGTTAGATTTCACCACAGATGACATAACATTTGCCGTTCAGTGGGCACTTTAAGCCAAAGCTCCTTACAGTAGCGAGTAATACATGAGTACAGATGGTCCCGGTGGGAAATGAACCCCAAACAAAGTGTTAGTGAGATTCAAATCCCAAACTCTAAAATCACAACTCAGAGTGTTATCAAAGCAGAAAACAGTAACACTGTTGACTCATGATAGAAAAATCAATGCAAGATGTGATACTGCCTTGAAAGGTGGCTTTCACAAGTGTTGTTGCTGGAAACTTAAAACACAGTTCATATGAAGAATCTTCATTCCAGCTAGTATTATTCTTTCAGTTTTTGGAGTCAAAAACACTGAATATGCACGAGTAAATATTAGTACAATAGTTATGTCCAAAAAACACTACAAGTATATGAACTCATGATATTCACATGAAAGTCTGTAACTCTGGCATGGAAACTCAAATTAGTTGAGAATGAAAATTATATCTTGCAATTACATGGTCACAGGAAATACACAGGTACAATTTAAACGATATTTTAAACACATGTCAAGTGTATTATGCAGACCAATGCATCATCTTAAAAATGTCCTCATGTATGTCTTCATACATCCCTTTCCAAGTAAATGCAGCACTGAAACCAGGACTGAGCTGATGAACAGCTGATTGTAAAATGCTCCTTCTACTTGGGTGTTCATCTGCTTTGAGGTAAAAGGTTCTGCAGGACATTGATGCCATGTGTTTAAAAAGGTACAGCTAGCAGTCAGATCACTTTCATAAGTGTTGCAAATCACATTATGTTTGAAAAGGCTTCAGCCCGATAGAGGATGACAGCGTGGATTTACATTTCTAGGAACAATCACACTGGTTCTTTTGTGCCAACCAAAACAATCAAACTATTAAAAGAAATTCAGTAAACAGGACTTTCAACATTATTACATTATTACTTACTACTGTCCCCAAAAAAGCCAGATAAAATAATAAAAGGACATACCTTCTAGAAATAAATGTTCCCAAACAAAACCTTTTTGCCCCAAAAATAGAATAAAAGGTTGGAAAACTCCAGTTTTCCAAATTCCAGAACTCATTATTAATGATCTGTGATACCTAAAGAAATCAAATTTCATTACCAAAACCATTGCAGTGCTAGTGGAAGATTGTGTTATTCTGTATTAAGACACACTCCTAACTAGCCGGTGAGTTGTAAATCCTGAAGATTCAAACTATGGATGTTAACTGCACTGAATCTGTTACAGTACAATGGCAAAAACAAACAAACAAACACAGAAATCCCGAACATAAAGATGCATCTGCACACACAACATTACAAAAACAGTGAGGTGAAGTTCAGCAGGCGAGAAACTGAAATTAAATCACAAACTGAAGGGCACGGACATGGTGTAACCAGGCTAACATGCAGTGAAGGCAACTGTTTTGTGGGTTTTCAGATTAAAAGGAGTGGCACAAGATAACCATCACCGGCCTGATTTTAAAGCAGAGCGGCACCCGACAGGTTGAGGCCACTATTATCATCCAAACATGAGTTGGAACAAGGCAAAAAAAAAAAAAGGATACGCAAAGAACATTTGCAGTGTCATCACAGGTGCAGAACCAACAGGGTCGAACACACTGGTGATTCAATGTTTTCAGAGGAAATTGATGTTAAAACATTTCTATTCGAACAGTATTTCAACAAGGTTTTACTCTCAACACTTGCTTAAGTGTTTGCATTTTGATTATTGAAGCCAATAGGTAGTTAATAAAGCATGTTACTCTTACTGTATCCGCAGTAGAGAAATAGTAATGTTTAACTTTTAGTATTCATGGACTACAGAGGATGCATTCTGTAAAAATGTGATTATTCTGGTAGCTGATGAGTTATGAACTGTCCACTGTTCATCTATTTTGATTCTGTTCAATCTTTAAATTTGCAAACATAATTGCTTTAAATGGTGCATATTCAATTTTAAAGCAAAATGTTTAAAATGTTAGAATATTTTAAGTTGCTGTGGATAAAAACATCAGCTTAAAATAACTTCCTAAGAACTATGTAGCCTATATACTGAAACGCGTCTTTTCATAATTAATGAAAAAAACTGCAATCACTTGATTTTGTCAATAAGATGTTCAGAATACTTGCATAACATTCAACTAGCTGATAAGGGTTTGCCCTTATTATACTGTGGTGACAAGGTCCTGTCAAGGAAATCCTCAGTGCTGAACTAACACTTGTATATCAGGCTCAGAAACACATAACTCACAGACCCAAAAGTGTTGGTAGTGATGGTTTGGAGGTATTTTAACATATAATCTAGAGTACAAAAACTAAGAAATGAAGTCGAATTACACAAGTGATTGCAAAAAAGGAAAGGAGCACAGTTTCTCTGCTGGAGATTGAAGGCGTGTAGATAGAGGTGCTAAATCAGTGTAAAGCAGTGAACAGTGGAAACTGCAGTGTCCAGCTTAAAGTTCAGCTGCTTTGACAAACAGAGATGAAAGGCTGTAAAGGTCCAGGCTGGAAGGTGGGGGGAGGGTTATTACCATGACATTACAGGAAACTTTACATTTGTGGTACATGTTTCTCCAAAACAGCTATTATCTAATAAATCTATAATTCACTGTCAGTGACTAGAAAGGTCACTGCTGTCTTTTTCATGCATAATAAAGTACAAGTGAACCTTGCCTTTAAGATGAGTTGTGCATTAAATTACAGTTTCAACTTCCCCCAAATTATTGCAGATTAGGTAAGATTCATTGAGTGGCAGAAAGAAGTTTTCCACTCAGAACATTATTACAGCCAATTCAGACAAGCAATAGGATTTTCCATCCTACAATCTCAGGCCTAATTTGAAAGTATTCAGTAAATACACAAATAAATAAAACATAGATTCTTCTAGGGTACATGCTAGTGTGGGTGGACTTTTTTAAAGTCTTGCTTGTGTGTATGTTACATACCCTAGGTTTAGGGGTTGGTTGAAATGATACATAAAGTATCTGAAATGGTGTAAGGCGAGTAAAAAGTGATCATCAGGGTTGTAGCGGGAGAATGTTGGCCAACTTCTAAAACATTTCGTAATGAATCTTCTACCCAACAGCACTTAAACAAATCACCTATCAATCAACTATTAGACAGTAAAAGCATTCTAATTCAAAGTAGTTGAACTGATTCCACTGCTAGCAAATCTGCTACAAGCATCTTTGTCCCCATTGTCTACTAAAAAAAGTGATGTTCTTCCACATCTGCAAGTACTGCAGGAGTGCTGAACTCTTTATGTCACCTCAGCCTGCATTAACTCGGCCCAAACACCTCATTAAATTTCACTGTTAAATCCACAAAAGGCAGCAGGGTGGCAGGTGCTAGAGGGTGAGGAATAGTGTCCTTGAGCTAGACATTGACAGACAGGGAAGGGCAAGAGAAAAATTAAAGTCATTTCCCTACAGATATTCATTAAAAAAACAAAAACCCCACCCAATATTATTTCAGAAAAAACAAACATAAGTGGCTGAGCCAGACTAGATCCTGAACTGTAGTTATAGTGATGCTAGTCAACAGAAATCAACAATGCAGAAACAGCTGTTGGAAGACAATGTCTTGGTCCCATCATCTAACACTAAACTCAGCAGGTTAGGTATGCATGCGTGGCAAGATGGTGTTGTTAATGTTGTTTACGTGTAGGCAGACGGCAGAGAACAAAAAGCAAAGGCCATGTGCAGTGGAGCAACAGAAAGAAATAATTTTTTCTGCTTCCCATCTGAGCTGAAGGAGGCAGGTGTCGTACAAATCAACAGGATTTGGCTTCAGTGCACTCCTTAGAAGTCTGTAGCATGATGGGCAACTTTTTGTGCAACAGACAGGCGACAACAAAATGCCTCCCAACCCTTAACTGCTGTCCAGCTGCAGCTTGAAAGCTAAATGATGATGTGATTGATGGTTTTACAGCCTCAGCGACAAACCTGACGTTATCATTACAGAAAGCTTCAGCTACTGCACAGATAAAGGCAGGAGGCATTGGTTGTCAAATGATGTTTCTGTGGTCGCAGAAAAGGAATTTTGAGTCCCTGGTGGTAAAAAAATGCCCAATAACTCATTCAAGAGTAACTTCATTCCTGTGCTGACATCCTATCTTAAAGAACTGTTGCACAAATAGTCGCCCGGGGCACCACAGCCTCCAGGACGTAATGCTACAGTAGCTATTCACACAGTAACAAAAAAACTCAAACGTACTCTGTCTCTGTGCTTTCTGACACAGGACTGATTACAGGAATCAACACAGGTAATTACAGGAAACCATAAATTAAAAGATAACAATATTAAAACCTCTATGATAGGGGAACTCTGTTTGGGAAATATAGGAGATGAATGTTAGAGGTTATCATTATTTACAAGTGTTAAATTATTAAAATGGCTTTTCTCAGTTTCTGCGCCTCTCTCTCTTAGTGTTCCTTTAGCGGCCTCTGTGAACGGGACCTTTTTCAGCAGCCTAAAAAGTAGATGGCGTCACAGCATCGAGAGTTGATGACATCACAACGTTCAGGGGTGGATGACATCATCTTGTCGAGGGTCGATGATGTCACAACATTTCCATTACGGGTCCTCTGTTGTCTTGAGCAGCTCCATCAGTGCCCCAACAGCTCCAAAATAACCCTGGTGCAAAGACAAATACACACACACTTCTTACACACACTCTCGTGGGTTTTATTGAGTGTTTTTATGTGCTACCTTTGATGATATTTATTTTTGATTCATTTTGTTTAGCCCAGCACTAAGATCAGGCTTTAGAAACAGGAGGTTTGACTTCCTTCACGTCCATAGCCTGGTTAAATCCATCCTATAGTGTGCTCGAGTGCTCACCTCGTGTTCCAAGAAGAGGGCTCGTAATTGTCCTTTAGACCAGAAGTCCATGGCATAGGCTAGCAGTTTTGTGGACACTGTGTTGATGCGAAGGAAGTTTCCAACAAACACCACACGCTCAATTTTCTGATATAAAGACGTAAAAAAGAAAAGAAAAATTAACAATAACATAAATCCTCATTTGAAAATCTAAAATGCTGGGTTGCCTTGGTGGCCGATCATTTATCCATCTGGGGAACCTTGTTGCATGTCATTCCCCATTTCTCTCTCCCCTCATTTCCTGGCAAGTCTATCAACTATCGACTCTAAACAAGGAATAAAATACCCCGCAAAATAATAATAAAAGAAAACGTGAAAGGCCAAATGTTGCTACATACATTTTGATACATCGATCAAATAACAACAATGGTGCCCCCTGCTCTTTCTATGAAACAGAATCTCTTTATAAAACTTTTCAGGAATTTTCACATTAATTACATTAATAATAATAATAATAATAATAATAATAATAATAATAATAATAATAATAATAAATGCTTTAAATAAACAGATGAATATTTTTTATGAGAAACATCAATTGTGGGCAAAATGCAACAGCTCTTCTAAACCACATGGTGGTGGTGGAGAGCTGACAAACTGGTTACCATTAAATCTCTTGCTCTACTTGCTCTACTTAAACCTGCTAAGTGCTGCTAAACCTCTTCTTGTGGGTCATGGAAATAAAACACTGTAAAATGAGAAAGACAGTAACAGTGGTAGCTTCCAATTATCAGGTAATTCCCTGATAAGATGGAAGTCCCTTTCTGTCCACAGCCAGAGGATAATACAAAAATGCTTTTTATTATGCATTTTGTATGGATGGATGTAACTACTCCGAAACTCTGTCTTTAGAAGACTAACTATTTATTTGAAAGGCTGAATATATCTAAGTTTCATCAGTTTCAGAGGACAATTTACAAGACTACATTTTATCCCTAAAAACTTTTAAGGGGAATTCACTACAGAAATATTAGAATTAGCCCTCAACCCTGTGGTTGTTGGACTTGTGTACGTGTCTTCGCTGCAGTTCTGTGTGCAGTGATAGCCCTGTACAATGCTGCTTGATCGCCATGCCACAAGGCAACACTGTAAAGAAGCTCACAGTACACAGAAAGACTCCAGGCTGATCCTTCACTCCAGAAAACAACAAGTTTCAGTTTGGCTGCTGCCACTGAAACACTTGAAAAATGAATGAAACACTCCATGTTTCATTTATGCTATCAGATTCAACAGTTTTTGGGTGTTTAAAGTGTTTTTGTGATATACTCGCTGATCACTCACTTTATGTTATTTGTTATGCTGAGTGGCTAGAAAAGCTCGAGGTTAGGTGTGTGTGTGTTACTGACAGAAGGCGTGTCTACTATAAATCTCTTATCATTGGTTCATTTCAACACCATGTGCTACTTGTGAGAGTAACTATAATCTCCCATGTGTTTGTGTATAAGTAGTACATATTCAACACATGGCTGGTGTGGATAGGATGTTGGATTATAGTGAGCAGGATGTGTGTGTGTGTGTTTATGTGTACCTCGTTGACAGCACACATCCGTGCTATGGATCCTATGTTATTAGTGATAGTGACCAGTGTGGCTCTGGCCAAGTCTTCCTTACTTATGCTGTCTCGCTTCTCTTTGCTCATCATGTGACCAAAACTGTAAAACAGAGCATATAAAAAACCACATAGGTTATTTTACATGTAAACAGTTTTTCCTCATGGGTACTATTCAAGTGTGATGAGCCCTTAACAAATTAAATGAAACAGGGAAAACCAAAACAATTATAGAACACAACTCTCTGTAAATGTCACAATAACCCTCAGATGAACAGTAAACAAGGTTTGTTTGTCAATGTGTGTTTGAGCTTGTATTACTCATGTTGTGGGGACATAAATCTGTTTACACAGTCACATTGTGGAGACTCTGTTACAGGTTAGGGTTAGGCAAGTAGTGGTTATGGTTAGTGCAAGTCTCCAGGAAATTAAGTAAATTAAGTAAGTGAATGTAATGTCCTCTGAAGTGATGGAAACGTGTGTGTTTGTGTGTTTTGTTTTAATAAATGGCATAACAGAACACCATAACAAGAAACTGTGATTATAATCTGTGATAAAATCTGTTTTTCACTTTGCTTTATCGGTCAACCTTTGACCACAGACCTGCAGGTTTACTGTATACATGATAAACCCAGATTAGCAAGTAAAGGTTCTGCGTGTACGAGTGAGTTAGTGTGTGTGTGTGTATTTGCTTACCAGTCAGCTATTATTTGCTGGCATGTGTCTTTTGTATTTCTGTTATGACTATGTGTGTTTGCGCAGCCATACGTTCTTACAGAGCATGAAACGGTACTACGTCCACATACAAATTAAGCCCTGTTAAGTAATTTTGGATAACTCATGTTCTCCCCCATTGTGCTTTGCGAGCAATTTCCTAATTAATGTGAACAAATAAATCAGTGTTTTAAGCAGATTCAGCAAGTTCCAACCTGATTTCAGCCACTTGACATAATCAGTTTAATAATTTGTATCAAATTACTTTATTAGCCTTATATTTTCTTGAGTAAAGATCAATTTAGGTTTATCCAGCTTTTGATGAAGAAAATGGATCTGTTTAACATCTTCTCCACATAACATCTCCTTTAACAGCTACATGAATTAAAGACTCACATTTTTGCGGAAGAGGATTAGGGCCATGTGTGAAATTTGTTTTTGATTTCTGAGATTAAAGTCAGAATTCTGAGTTTAAATCTTCTGAGAACAAAGTCAGAATTTTGACTTTTTTCTCAGAATTCTGACTTTCATCTCAGAATTTTAAAAAAAATTCACAAGTGGCCCTAATCCTCTTCCGCACATTTTAGTGTCTTTGATCATCAGATTTCTAATGCACTGCAGAGCATATCTCCTGATTGCCTCCTGTCAGAAGCATCAGCTGAAGTCCTGACCATAGTAGATGGTAGCGGAGGAAGCGATGCCAGCGTCTGGTTCAAAGGCAGTGTAGCCGACTTTGCTAGCTTACAGCACTGAAGCACCAGCGCCGTGAACAGAAACGAGTCACTCTGCCCTGTGTGGCTCTGCCCTCAGTTTCCAACACGCCTTTATTTACATGCAACTTTGAGATTTGCAAATCTCAAGAGAGTTGATTTGCAAAGGTTTATAACCAGCCGGAATCATAATCCTGCATTGCTCTGTGTTCACAGCTTGGAGTTCGACTCAACTGGTTATTCGAGTCATCAATGTTCAAGGGGCGGCCCTGATTTACTTTTTAAACACCTGTGATTCAAGAGGGTTTATGAAAGAAGGACACTGATTTAAACAATATGCAGGTTGGCTGGATGCTTTGTCTCTAGAAAGGATTTGTTTTGCTCTATACTTATAGCTCTTAATGGTGGACAGAGTTCATTCTTCATCATCCTTTACCACAAGCCCAGGAGTTTCCCAGTATGATCACAACATTTTCATTAATGGCCGTTGACGCATTTAGCATTAACAGGATTAAATGTCTCGATTAAGCAAAGTGTGGAAGACGCTTCGGGTGACAAAATCCTCGTCACACTCACCTGGATGCGACAGCAGAGCCCTGTAGGCCAAAGCGCTCATAGTCTCCTCCGTAGATATCTTTCACCAGTTTGTCCACATTGGTGGAGTCGCCCTTGCTGGCCATTTCCAACGCCTCCTCAAACGTCTCGCAGCCCGTCAGCAGGCAGCAAAGGCCCAGGAAGGTACCACCTCCGAGACTGAAAGTAAGAGAGAAAGAGGATA
Source organism: Lepomis gibbosus (assembly GCA_029875015.1). NCBI lineage: Eukaryota > Metazoa > Chordata > Actinopteri > Centrarchiformes > Centrarchidae > Lepomis > Lepomis gibbosus. The sequence continues at coordinate 6,378 of JAPMOB010243170.1, read as the reverse complement.
AAGTCGAAAGGACGTTAAAATAAGAGAATGGGCAAGAGGCATGAGGTAGAAAAGGAAAGGTTAAGTTAAACGATAGCAATTAAGAAGAAAAGAGGAAGCAGTAGATGATGAAGAAGGGAATACATGGCAGTAAGAGAGGTGAAGAAAGAGAAAACAAGCAGTTTTGAAATTGCGATTGTTTGCTGTCTGTAGTGAATATGCATGGTTTTAACATAAAATTCTACTTCTGTCCTAAAATAGCTTAAGCCGCCATTCATCAGTCACAGGAGTTTTGTTAGGGTCATGCAGAGCAGACCTCTGAAGTTTTGATGTCGGTTTCATGAATTTTATAAGCAGCCAGCAACATAAATACCATCCGCACTGTCTTCAACTTTAAAATATGATGCAAATACACTAGAAAATATACATCTTGATGGATAGAAAAGGAAAAAGAAATACATGAAATTCAATACAGCAATAGAGGAAGGTTTTTTTGGAAACAATAAAACTTAGTTTGCAGAGTATCAACAGGTTTAGCATGTGCTTTAAAAAGTAGAAATACAGCGAGGTGGGAGCTAAATGATTAAGTAAAAGAGCTAAGAAGATAACACAAGACTGGAGAAGGGAATAAACATAATGAAAAAAAATGTTTACACAAAAACTGTAAAAATCAGTCTAAAAGAAATATTAAAAACCCACACATCAGACCACAAACACACACACACACACACACACACACACACACATACTTAACACCTGACACACCCACTCCCTTGACTTGACCTCACAACTCACTCCCACAACTTCTAAGTTTGGCTTGCTCATGTTTTCTTCTTCCTGGAGCAGTGTGAAAGATTAAAAGACACACACAAAAACAAACTCTAGTGTCATGGTGAGCAGCAGCAATGACTTGCCATTTCCAGAACAAGAAAGTGACAAATGACCATTGGTGTACTATTACAGTACTTACATTCATAAACACACATACATCCACACGGACAGACTAAACTGTGACTGACTCTATTAGCTTAATGGGTGAACTAAGTTGTAACAGCTCATGAGGAGGCTTGTTCGGTTGTTAAATAAAATGTAAAATATTTTTTATGGTGGACTGTCTCACAATTTTGTAACAACAAGTAATGTAATACCGGACTGACTAAAACAAACCGGATCATTCTTTTCTCCTCACCTGGTCCCAGTCACACGTTTGTAGTTGTTCTCAGAGTACACAGCCAGTATGGAGACCCCGGAGCCGATGTTGACCAGCAGCATGGGGAAAGGGTTTTCCAGGGTGCAGGGTTTCTTCAAGCAGCTCTGGGTGTCTGATGGGTTCTGGAAGTAGTAGCACTCTGGGTGTCCATTGAAGCTCACTCGGTCGACGTACAGCAGGCCGTGGATCAGGCAGTCCAGCTCGTCAAGCTTCAGCAGCTCCAGGTCGGCCATCTGAAGCACAAATGGAGGAGGGATTAAAATACTCAGAGGATGCTATTTTAGCTGTCAAACGGTTTTTAGCTGATCAAGATGATTTCAAGTAAAAGATTATCACATGTTTTTGAAGCAGCGATTTGTCAGTTTTATGAGAATAAAATGATTTTCAAAGCACTTAAAGACTGAAGTGTGTGTAAGGTTTTGTTTCAGCTCAGTCCATGCTGCAGTGCCCAGGGAGAGTTCATTGATTCTACTGCACTGCAGAAAGGGTCAATGAACTCAGGTAAACACTGAGACAGACATCAAATGCAGTATCTTAAAAGTGATGTTCAAGGATTTTTGAATCACCAGAAAAATACAGAAATGTATAGATAGCGTAAATCAACTTCAAAGACATCACGATAGATGACATATTACAACTGGTAAAGACTTTAATTCTATATACTGTAAATGTGACCGAAGTGTTTTCATGGCCTAGTTGGCATGATCAGTATCTGGGGCTGCAGCTAACAATTATTTTATCATCAATTGACTTGCCAATTAATTGTTCGGTTAATAGAACAGTGAAAAATGTCTGAAAAATCAAAAACAAACTAACACACACTGACTGTCGATCAACGAATCAAATAATTGTTGCAGCTTTAAAATTAACTTAAAGTGAGAAAGATTCTAATGTTGAAATATCTGACTTGACACTAAATCAGCAGTTGTCTCTGTACAAACACTCACCGTCCTGAAGTCATTCTCGAACTTGTACGCTCCGCCACCGGTGGCGCAGAGTGTTGTGTGCAGGCTGGAGAAGTTCTTGTCGCGACCCATCTGGATGAAACGGGGCATGGCCTGTGTTGGGAAGCGGATGAAGTGCAGGTTCCCCGTCCTGCCGCACATGGTCAGGTTCCTCAGCTCCAGGTGGACGTCACGGACACCTGTTTTACCTGAAAGAGGGAGGAACTAGTTTTACAATCAAGGATTCTGGACTAACTCTTGTCGATTTAGGAACTGCAAAACACACTCTACTAAAAGCTGTGGTTTAAGTTTATCTGAGCACTTTTTTGACCTAAACAAAGCATTCTTTGTGGTGTGTTCATGCTTTAGAACATTAACAGCGATACTGAAGTCAAGGACAAATTTCTGAGCATATTAACTAGGAAAATAATCTAATTTAGATTTTTTTTTACCAATATTGCGATTGCACTTTAATATGCGTTTAATTTTTAAACTCTGCACCTTATGTATTATTCAAAACTGACAGGCTGTAAATCAGTGCATAGTATGACCAACACAATATTAGATAGATTAAACATATACTGTTCTTTCTCGTTGGCCAGGCCTGTGTTATGATGAAATTAGGTGATGCATTAATTGCATGAATTATTATTATGAGCAATGGTGGAGAAGAAATATCAAATTATAATAATATGAGAAAGATCATTTGAGAGTCAAGTTATGGCATTAGATACTACGATATAATATCATCAGGTAGGCCTACCTAAAGAAACAAAGTTCAACACAGTGTATTATACAGCAAGTGCTCAATACAAAATCCACAGTTCAACCACCAATTAAGTCCTTATCTCAGTTCAAATCTCTTAGGAGTCCATCTCTCAATAAAAAAACTCAAAAAATACTCAGTTTGAGGTTCAATTCAAAAGTTGGCCAACGGAAATAAAACCAAGTGACGCCTCTTGTGTTTAGTAGACAAATTTAGTAATTCTCCAACAACACCGGAGTTCCCCACCCCGCGACCATCGCACTGGCTGTAACTGGGGAGAGACTGAGCCTCTTTTTTTAAAACTCAGTTTCAAATATTTCTTGAGCTGACTTGTGGCTGCGTGTGTGAAGCTGGTGCTGATCGCTTACCTTACTACACGTGTCTTTCTGATGTGCTTTTTTCCTGTCGGTCAAAGTGGCGAATGGCCGATTTCAACCACCACCACCACCACCAAGTTACCCGCGGGTGGCAGGTGCTACTTTCATTCCCTGTGTGACACTAAAGTTTCTGTAGTGTCAGCTTCTGTGAAGCTTAAGGCCATTGTACAACAACACGCCTGTCTTGTGACCAGAGTTTAATCGCAGCCTTTGCAATTAGACTTGTTATATCACGATAATATCGCAAATGCAATTAATCGTCCAGCCCTTATATTACGCAATACATTATCTTGTTGTAAAGTGTCCTTTACCTTTGTCTTAGATACACACACACAAGTTAACAGATGTAAGTATGTGGGTGGGACCACCGTGTGTGTGTGTGTGGGTAAACATACCATAGGCCACATTTGAGGTGAGGTAGCGGCGGATAGACTTGAGGTTTTCCACTTCCTCCTGTTCTTCCTCTGCAGTTATATCGACTGGCTCAAAGTACACCAACTTTACCAAGGTGCCACCGATGTCCATGCCAAACCAGGGGAAGGCTGGAGAGGAGAAGACTGGAATTAACGTTTTCATGTTTAAAAACAAAACATGATACAGGTCAAACATGACAAACCCCAGGATATGACTGACGCCAATAATCAATATTTTTAAAGTCCAGTAGACCTAAATGCATGTGCTGCAAGAGAGGAAACAGTCTTGTCTGGATAGTTAGTTGGATAGAACATGGAGTTCAGCAAACAAAACAAAAATCGTCCAAAACAACCAGCTAGAAAAAACACAAAACCATCACCACAGCTCAACAGGAGCCACAGTCACCATGGAAACATAGTGATGCACAAATAAATCTGGTCTTGTGACACTTCGGAAAAAACAAACAAACAGTATGAAAGGGGACTGTCTTTGCTTTATTGTTATTATTATTATTACTATTACTATTATTATATTAGACATTACATTGTTAGTGTACAGTAGAGTTGTGGTCACAGTATTTGCCTTTTATTTTATTTTATGTATTTTTTTTATGTATGAGCAAATATACCTTGTTAAGTTAAAACCTACAATTAACCCCATTCTGACTTTTTTGTTCTGGGGGATAAAACCTGGCCGTTACAATAATTAGAGCAATTTAGAGAAATGCAGGCAACCTCGGTGCTTGGGGTATTGTGCAATACCGGCAAGAACACATTGTCTCAAACCGTCAGCAGCGTTTTGTGTGCTCGCGACATTGCAAGTTCACTCTTCCAAGAACAACTAGCAAGAATGTTCTCCCCAAGAACACAAGTACGTTCTCTGCATTCTTGTTTTTGAGAAACGTCTCTCTCACACGTCAGCCTTCTATTTTCTCTTTCACATAGCTTTTCCTGCCCATCTATCAGCTTGTCGTGGTCATTCCTCTCTCCTATTTGGTTTCTTCCTTTTTCTACTTCTCCTTCAGTTTCCTGTTTTCTTTTCCTATCTCATTCTCTTCCACTCCTCTTTCAGTCTTTTTTGCTAGCTTCTTGTCTCTCCATCAATTTTATTAAAATTCAAGGAAGATTTACTGGCAATGGATGGATGAGAACTGAAACTGCAAGACGTTTTTTAATGCACCGCAAAGCAGCAACATTTCACTTGGAGGTACAGTCAGCCTCTCTTAGTTTTTTATTTCAATTCAACTGACTTTATTTGCTTGACAGTTCGAGCTGAAACGATGTGCTGATACATTTTAGAAGCAAACATGACAAAACATTCACAAGCTCCCGCTGTTCCATTGTGATGATTTGCTGTTTTAAATCATTATAAAATGCATATCTTTGGGTTTGGACAGTTAGTTAGACAAAACAAGCTATTTGAAGACACCATCTTCGCCTCTGGGAAATTGTGATTGGTATGTTTTTACTTTTTTGTACAATAAATAATTAATCAAGATTATAATCTGCAGGTTCATATATAACTAGAATGGGCATTTCCTTAAGAAAATCCGTGTGAGAGCTGCCAGCTTTTTTTTTGCGATTGCTACCGCTGTCTGTGCAATGTGCGATGGATGAATGTCCCGAGGAATTTGTGTTCACCATATTTAGCTTGTTATCGATATGAACCTACGATTGGAATGGAGGTTCAGCTCCACAGACTGATCACTAACTAACTGCACCACCAGCCAGCCTGGTTGCCATGAAATAATTTGATGTGTCGTTGATACAAAAAGTGTGTTTGCTTAATAAAAAAAGCTTTACAGCTAACATTTTGGACTTTTTAGTTAGGGCTTGAGTAGCTGAGCATAAAAATATACCTCTTGTGTCCAAACTCCAAACAGGGAGGAAGATACAGCAAGTTAAAGAAATAGTGACAGGGGGAGAGCTCAGCCTGCAGCTACAACATGGAGTGAATGAGAGAGGACTCAGATTTTCCAATCAATTAAGGATCAGAGATAAAAAACTAAACGCCCAGTGAGCAGGATTTTGACATTTTGAGGGAGAAAAGGCATGTGGCTACATTTTGGTGCCTTTTTGTGCTTATAGAGATAAATATGCATGAGTAGCAGCAGTTTACAAAAACATTTCTGGTCTGCAAAATCCTCCTCTCTCCACTCTTGATCACATGACACACTCTAAAGTCTGGGAAAAGCTGTAAAACCCTTCACTTTGGAAGGGCATAGCTCCTAAACTAAACATTTTTTTAGCAAACACCAAATACAACTTTGAAAGATCAACATCTTTTCTGCAACTTACAGCTTAAATTGAGTCTCTAGCTGCACATATGCCGGAGCACTAAGCTCTTAAAGTTCGGAGGGTGGAGTACCTGCTCCCATAGTACCCCTTCATTTTAAAATCATAAAAATATTAATATAAAATCAACCATAGGGCTGAACGATTTTGGAAAATAATCTAATTGCAATTTTTTCCCCTCAATATTGCAATTGTGATTTAATGTGCGATTCATTTTTAGGCTCTTTGCCTTGTGTATTATTCAAAACGGACAAGCAGTAAATCAGTGTATAGTGTGACCAACACAATATTGGATAGATTAAACATACACTGCCCTTTCTTGTGGGTCAGGCCTGTGTTATGATGAATTAGGTAGAATTATTATTATGAGCAATAAGATATATCAAATTATAAT
>JAPMOB010243168.1:0-24320 GCA_029875015.1 Lepomis gibbosus | reverse complement strand
TATGAAAAGCGCTGTGAGATAACTGTTGTTGTGATTTGGCGCTATATAAATAAAATTGAATTGAATTGAATTGAATACAATGTCTTTCTCAAGCAAATTCAACTATGGACAATGTGAGAGCAACCACTTTCACATAAAAGCTGACCATAGCTGAGTCCAGCAGTTCCTGCAGTGAGGAGTAACGCCCTCCTAAATCCTTCAGTCTCACACAGTTATTTTAAAAACACTCAACTCTATCCGGATGATGATGACAGTGACAACGAAGTTAAAGATGGGTAGTACAAATTTAAGCAATCAAAACTAATCACGTTGCAAAGTAAAGGAAGCAACTGATTGGACAAAAGCCTATCACAGCTCACAGGTTATCTAAACAGGAAACCAGGAAGCTGCGCTAACTTGTATCTGTGGAAATGGCCCTCAACACAGGAAATACACCAAAAAATAGAGGCCACCTGCTCTGGAACACACACACACACACACAATCACAGGCTGTTAGCAACATGCTGGGAAGTTGTGTCAACATTAAAAAAGTCTGAGAGACAACAATCAGACCAGTCAATACAAAATGTACATTAAAAAAAACATTAAAACATTGTTGATTATCTTTGGTGTTTTTTATAAAATTGGCTTATTTGGTTTTTAATTTGACAATTTTACACATTTTAAATTTAAATATTTAATCTGGTACGGATGGTTAGCTGCTAGCAGTGCTGAAACAACATCCACTAACCCACAAAATGGACTTCTGAGGACTAAACTGTCCCCTACCAAGCAGTACAGTAACAATAAAGTATGTCCATCCCTTTTTAAGAAGTACAAATACAATGAGGTTTGTGTGTTTTTTGTTTATTTTTTGCGTATCTCCACCCAGCTTCTTCCATAGACACACAAGACAGTGATGTCATATTGCAGCACTGCAAAAGAATAATAATGAAGGCGATTTTCACCTACCCATTGCCAGAGAGCTTGAAACAACAGCCAGACCGAAATCATGTTAAGAAGCCTTTTGAGTTTTCAGTGTTACAGAGGAATGCACTGCACAACTCATGGCAACTATTTGTGTCCCTTTCCAAGGCTCTCATGACACAACTCATGCACAATCCAGACCCCCTAAGACCCCTTCATGAAACAACAACAAAGGCCCCAACAGGCGCTTCAGTGAGACTCTCAGGACTGAATACTAATGCTTCACTCTCCACACACACACACACACACACACACACACACACACACTTACGTGCCCACAGATGGCAGGCTCTTCTTAAGCACAGAAGTCTGTAGTCAGAGAGTGTGACTGCTTTTGTGCACAAGCTCTCCAAGCAGAGGACAGAGAACCAGATTAAGACTCCCAGCACAAGTACAGGACTAACTGGGACAAAACACTGTCCTGCAGTTACACTGAACAGCCATCCATTAGGATTTATGTCTTGGACTGAGTAAAAGGACTTTTTTTTGCCCAGATCGGTGTACTGTGTATAATAATATTTCATACTGTGAAGGTAAAACATACTGTACTTTCCTGGGCGTGTTGCCCAGTGAAATGCTGCACTGTGTGCGTATTATTTGAGTGTTAATATACAGTGAGTACACTGTCACAAAATATCCCCTATGCAAAGAAGAGATCATCCTGACCACCCCAAACAGCTTCAATTGGAAACAATTATACTTTGCTTTAGTAATTTACTGACTGACCTCTGCTAACTGGAACCAAGAAACGGCTATAAACCCATGACGTGTAATAAGTTAATTTGATTGGAATCCAATCAACCAAATGGACCAGACTTCTTAAATGAGGAGTAATATGGTTAGATAAAACAGAGCCCTGCAGATATGCAACTATTAACACAGCCTAACATATAGTATTGCACACGGTATGTTGTCAGTCATAATCCTATCACATATTGTTTTATGAAAATATTCCTATATTTTGGTATATTAAAAGGAGTATATTTTTTATCTGGTTGTTTTTAGAGTTTAAAACTACTTCATTTAAAATCATATTAAAAGCATAAAGTTACTCACACTGAAACTTGACCTTAGTTATTGATTTTTTTTTAGATTAACTTAACTGGTAAAAACAACTGCAGCTATGCAGAAGATATCTTTCTCTTGAGAACATGTCACGACCAAATGCCAGAACTTTCCTCAGCGCCATTAACTTTTTTATTTAGTAATGTGTTCTCTTTGCTTCCTCTCCTCAGCCTCCCTTGGTTATGTAACAGTCCAGCTTTTCTCCTTCTCCAGCTTGACACAGTATGTGCTGTCAACTATCATTCTGTCAACTATCATTCCCTTTCTTTCATATCATATCAGACACGCAAATGCATACACACAGTGAATATGACAATTCAGCGACCACAACCATTTCAATAACCCCAAACACGTCTGTTTCTAACCCACTGGAGGTAATCTCAGAACTTAATAACTGAAATGACAAACACGAGCCTCTGTGGAATCAGAAATAACAGGAAGAGCGTCCAGGAAATAAGCTAAGGACAGATGTGAAGGAATAAATCTTCACTAGAGGAAGAGGGGATCACATGGATGGTTGAGTTTGAGGGTTTCGAGGATGTGGTTGTGCCTGGTTCTCTGTGTGTGTGTGTGTGTGTGTGTGTCAGTTTGTGTGTGAGAAAAGAACAAGCCACCGAGCAGATAATTGTAATCCTTTCCCAGCATGAATCAACCCATTTTGGTGTTTTGTCCCACAGGACTCTCAGCGCAGAGACCACACATTGAGGCTAACCAGTTAATAGGCCAATGGGCAATAGGCTCTGAATAAAATTAAGATGTGTGGTCAGAGCAGCTAAAATGTAAGCTTTTTTATGGATTGTATCTAGAGTGAAAATAGGCTATTAGCTTTACACAAAATTAAGAAATGGTGTATAATAAATTTCATGAGTCTTTTTCCAGTTTCACACTGAAACTGCTGGACTGTTTGCTGATTTTCCTTTCAGTTTTCAAGAACAGATATGTCACAACTGCTTGCTGGTTTTGTTGGCAATGGGTTTGCCTGAGTTTTATGCAACAGTGTGGTCAATCTGATCACTGACATCGTCAGCCAATCACACATTAGCCCTGTATAACTGTGGGCACCACCCATAACTGTTCAACCAGCAGTTGAAAGTTAGCATGACCTTAAATCCAATGGAGACAGATTAGATTAGTGAGTTGTATTACAGCACAAAGCTCAATAAAATGGTTGATAGAGTTGAGTTGAGGAAAAAGAAATGAGTACTGTCATCCCAACCAACAGTTAAAATACAGTTAAATGTCTGACAACACCACTAATATGCCTTTTTATCCATCACTAGCGAACTCTTGTTTGGAATGAGTTGACTTATCATGTAACAGATTAGTGTGTGCGCTGTTTGTAGAAATATCAAATGTTTTGTATGGCTATAGCTTGCCGAGCCTGACCAGTACATTTCTCAAAGACCTATAGCATTAGCTTATTCCCTGCAGAGCATGTTGGCCTAAGAGAATGAGCCTTTTTCCCAGTGTTAGCTTATAGCATTAACTAGCTCTGCTCTGCCTCACACTGAGAAGAGCAGTGTGTTAATCACCTGTCTATTTCAGGAAAGTAGCTCATTAGCCTGCAGTATTTAGACAAGAATGGAAGGAGGCTTCACACAGGAAGAAAACAGTCAGTGACAGCAAACATGTCTGAGCCTGACAATTTTAGTTTTTCCCATTGATTTAATACTGCTTTCTTTCCTCCATCAGTGTTATTTTCTGTGGTTTCAAAGGAATGTCATGGACTCGGTACAATTCTGAAATACAACAGAATCCCTTATGGGCTCAACACCATAACGATATGTATTCTTAGAAACACTCAGCCAGCAAGAGTTAGAACAACATGACCTGAAATAAGACATATGGATGGGCTTTAAATTGCCTCTGCTTTCACAAATTACCACTACATAAACAATACGCCTCAGCTAATACACTCCCAGCTAATTCCTGTCCAAAACATCAAAATGATTACAAATTAAATAACAAATAAAACATTTGTTTTGCCACACTTGAGAAGGTCATCCATTGATGTAGTTCAGCTCCAACACTCATCCCTTATCACTGACTAGTTTTGATTTTCTGAAGCTAACCTTTAAGGGAAACTCCCCTCAGATTTGGTTAAACAGTCTGTGATGATCAGTACATTCCAGGAGTTATTTCGTGATGAAGTGTTGTAATTTACTGTTTGGTGTTCCCTCTTTCACTGGAGCTACCTTCTCTGTTTCTCATTCAGTTTCTGATTTCTTGCATTGAATTCTCCCAACACAACTTACTTTATCCAGCTGAGCGAGCCATTGCTCAGGACCACAAATCTTTATAGTCTGCACTACTGCCTGAAAACCTGTCTGCTCCAGACAAAAGGAAGATTTTTCTTGAGGCAATGGGAACTAATTGTGGATTAAAATGTTCTGCATCATTACCCTCGATTTTCATAGGTACGTCGTGATTTCCCACAGCAACAAGATACTACCCAGATGGTTGAATCATAATTGAAAATCTTTGAACAGTTGGCCAAAATGACCTCATTTCCTCAAAATGGCCTGACTTGGAGGGTCCACGGCTCAGCTGGGCTCTTACAAGGATAACAAATGACAACACCCACACAGACAACGGCGCCCCGAGCCCCCCTCACATGTTCTGTAACACCTAAAGCCCAAACGTTATTCTGACATTCCTGTCTGAAGCTGGAATGTGATAAAAAAGACTTCTGCAGCTTTTCACCACCAAAACACTGCAGTGTTATGAGCTGAAGCCCTGACATTCAAGGTCAACATCCCTCCTGACCAGGGCTAGGTACCTCACTTGACAAGCATGGAAAAATGCAGTGCACCCTGAGTACCCGGCTGGTGTAGGGCTCTGTCTGCTTCAGGTAAGTTAAAGCCAATTTTTAAAAAAGTTAGAAATGTTCTGTTCCCTGTGTTTCTGTGCTGTATTTTCATGTGTGAGTGCTAACAGGTGAGTTGTGCTTTGCTTTATGTTAAATGAATGACTTCTATTGCACAGTACAACAATAGCTGGTGGATGTTGTGGACAATAGTGGGTGGCGGAGGTTATCTAATGGTGGCCATCACATGGTTGGGTATTGTTGGGTTTCCTGCATCCCTTCAGTTCTCTTCCTCTCTGGAACACAAATAGCGAAACACTGGACAAAATTCTTTTCTAAGATGGAATGTGACACATAAATCCCTCTTTGATCTTGTTAGGTGCTTCATTCATACATTTTTCTTTCATTATCATTTTCATTGTGACTTCAGTCTCAACATAGTATGGCAGTAAAACCTCATTAAGACGGAAGAAGTCATCTTCTAGCGCTAGATCCAGAACCCATTCCAAACAAAAAAAGGCGACAAGCATGGATGAGATCAACACAGCTATACATTGACATATTCCTTTGACGTCAACAGGTGGATATGTCAGTCACTCCTGATGAGGAAACATAGACATTAGACTGAATAATTCAGATAAAACAAGATAGCAGTTCAGTTTGAAAAACCCAATCCTATCTCTAAGTGGATACCCAATCACAGAACAAGCCAAAATTTTTACACTTTATTTTTGAAAAGTGCCTTCAACTCTTCAAATACACTCTTCTCTTACTTCTCTTATTGTGTTATGACTTTTCTTTTGCTGTATCAAAGAAAAAGGTATGAGAAATAAGCCGGAGACACGACAGACACCTCTGTGTCCATTCCTCACTTTTAGCTGTCATCCATTCCCATGAGCCAAACAAAAATAGCCACAAAGTGTCATCCACACCCCAAAGAACTACTTTAAATTCAAGCTGCTTCAAACATGCACACACGAGGATGCTTTGTTGCTGGGAAAATTATTTTCAAGGCTCGGTCTAATAGCTGGCCTGAGGGCACTCACATGATTTCCAATGACAAACACTCAAAGTTTCTTTCCTATTTGTGTTCTCCACTCATTGTCAGCTGATAACACACACATATTCAACTGAGAGGTGACAGTATAGTGCATATGATACAACTGAAAAGACGCCACAATTGTGTAAAAATGACATTAGTGTCCATCTGAACATCGTTGATTTGAATGTGATGTTTGGGACTTCATCCTGTCACACAAGGGGGAGTATCACTCTCTCCCTGGAAGACGGCCAGCGGAGGCCCATCAACAGATCAGCCAATGAAACGCCATTGGCCAGTTAATGTCAACAACACTTCGAGCCGTGTGAGGCTGAACAGACTTCCTACTACCATCCTCCACCTCGCTCTTTCACGTTTCCCTCACTTGCCTTATGTTCACTGTGCCAGCTACCCCCAAAACACACACACACACGTACTGCCCTTTATCTCTCCTTGTACTCACTGTTTCTTTCTCACGTCGGTCTCTCTCATCCCATCACTCCTTCAGTACCTCATTCCCATTTCCACTTCATGTGTGCTCTTGGCTCACCGAGCTTTAGTATCCCCAACCACACATCTGTTATATAACCATGTGTGTGTTTGTGGGTTTGTCTATGGGTTTCTGGGAAGAGGGAGAGGTTCTGAGGAAGACAACATCACTGATAACTTTATTGTTCCTGTCAGTGTTCTCACACTCCACAATGCAGGGATGGGTAGGGTCGGAAAATGTACTTTCACCAGACACACACACACACACACACACACACACACACACCCAATGGGACATTCAGTATGTGGCAGGTACCTCCTGTCATTGACTCTCTAATGAAATTGGAGAGCTGGCTGTGATTTTTCTGTCCCTGGGCCTAGGGGAGGTATTGGCAAACACTGAATTGGCAGTTTGCAGCCTCGCGTCGATATTTCCAGAATCAGCTGGTAATTTCAAATGATGACCAAACAAAACAGAGAAAACGGATGATGAGCTATTCTAAATAGAGTGTGGGCAACAACAGACAGACTTCAACCTCCATCTACCACAACTTTGTTTACGTCTCAATTTTGAATGTTACCGCTCATATCTGACCAGAATCTCATCAGTGGCTTCACTATGGAGCTATTTCGCCCTGTTTTGCTGATGCTCCAGAAACCTACCTGTGATTTAACACACAGATTGTCCTCTCTGTAATGAGACATGTTGATAGAACGATGTAAATGAATTGATATGAAGCTATGTCACTGATATAATGCTGCCTTCGCGCATTTGCTTCCCCTTGCCAGATGGATGTGTTTGCCTGTCTTATGGGGCGCTGCTGTGTAAACTGGATGCAAAACAAATAAAAGCTGTCAAGTCCAAGTTTAACTAGAAATGAAAATATCTCTTTACAGAGCGACTGTAAGAATAGTCAAAGACATTTGCTTGATTCCTGGAGCCTCCATCACCCCTGTGGTATTGTACTGGTCAGCTGCACTCAGGCAAAATGTCAGTAACTCTACAGTGAAGAAAAATCAATCATCATGATTGAAAGTGATGGGAAAACAGCTTCACATTGACAGCTTCTTCATCTTAGGTTATTCAAAACTGCCATTTGGTCGGGGTTCTGTTTAATTGGAATATTTCTGAACCATGAGAGTGCATTTTTAGAATAAGTGGTCACAGTGGCTTTGATCACCTGACCCAGTATGGGTTATTTATTAGGGCTGGAATGATTTGCTTATCTCCTGATTCAATACTATCATGACACTTGGGTGTCAATTTGATACATATTGTGATTCCATATTACAATTTATTGCAATTTCTGTTTGCTTTTTTAGCACTTAGACTATGGGAAACATCACACACTTCTAGAGACTGTATGTAATGAGTAATATTTCCAAAAAACAATGCATGTCATAGGTCAGCTGGAGACATCTTTTTGCGAGTAAAGAAATGAGGTTTGAAACTGAACTCACGACGTTTCTTCTAGACTGGTAACATCTAATGTTGGCTATTTAGAAAAATGTATCTTTAGTGCAACTAATGACAACACAGAACGTACACATCTGGGTCTATACAGTCTCATCAGAAGGGTAACATTTGGCCAAACTGGTAAAACTCTGAAAGCCAATCAAAATAAAATTGATATCTTATAATCTTGAGGTGTGGTGTCGGTTTACGTGATAGCTTGCTTTGCTCAGTTTAAGCAAGACCATAGTAACAAGAAAACAGCCATATCAAAGCCATATATATGGCTTATATATGTTTTCTGTTTCTGACGAGATTAGAGATCGCATGAGCTATTCAATATTTTATAACTTAATGACTATTAGAAAATTTGAAAATCATGACCCCGTCTTAATTATTGTATTGAGATGAGGCAAGATTGGAAGTTTGGAAAGTTTGCAATACATTGCACGGTTTATTACGCGTCTAACTGTACACATCGTGAACCGTATCATCGCTGCAATTAGTAAATCATGCAATTCTTGCCGAGTACTGCCTCCAATTTGTTTGGGGCACATCTCCAGGAATTTCACATTGTACCTTTGAGTGAATGGATACTTTTTCCTGGACATTGTCAAAGATTGAATTCGAAGAATTGCAAGTTGCTTGGCAACAGCTAGGGGCCTAGAGAAAGATTGAAAATTCCTCACAAGAAAATGTGGAGCAAACAAATAAAGTCTGGCTTCAGGTAGTTTGCTCTGAACATGTGCCAGGAGACTCTTTGGTTTGATCAGCTGCAACTGTGTGACACACCAGCGCAGTCGTGACTGCCTCTACATTTCGCCTTTTTTAATTTTTCACGTGTATTTAAAATTTAAAATGCAAACAATGACTGCTTTTCTGCAGGGGTAGAGCAGAAATTGTGTGCACTGCCACTTGACCATGTGTTTTAAAAGGGTTTTTATAAGAGCATGTGAATTGAAAAATACTATCATGGCTAACAAGTAATGCTAAATGAACACTCAATAATGAGACATTATGATCCCAAAAAAGCAACTAGATTGGACAAAATCAACGTGAGCACAGCAAACAACCAAGCAGCAGCATTAACAAAACTGTCTCTCTTGCTCTGCCAAGTCATTCAGTACTGTATGTGCATGATGAAAACCAGGTTAAGGTCATTCCTATATCTAGGTTAAAGTGATGCAGAGGAGGAGCAGCACACAGGGACAGACACTAACGTTACTGCAGCATGCAGTCTGGTCCACTGACCTCCTTTGGAAGTCAGGAGACGAGGGTGCGGTGTCCTGTGTCCTCCCCGTCTTAAAGCCAATCACTGTAATTACAGGCTCTGTTTCTTCTGACCAACAAAAATGAGACACACACATACACACACACACCACCTAAGCTAACGTTACACTTTCACTGACCATCCCTTCCTACGACTTTTCATTACAAAGGAAACTTAAGTTAAAATACATTTCTGCTACGATTTGAGCTATATTTTTTGTTTTAATTAAATCTACCTGTGGGAAGAAGGATGTGTAGCAAAGCGCTGATCCCCCGGAGCTCCTTACGACCGACTAATTAACAGCTAATAACCGGGATTAGTTTTTAACGACGGAGGCGTAACCGACCGCAACTTCTTTTTCTTTTTGCTTCTTCTTCTTCTTCGTCTTCTTAAGCGTTCACCTGGGGAAGAAACGTCAGCAAAGCTGCTGCACCACTGGCCGGCGGGACATTAGAGAAACAACCGGACTGGAGAAGTAACGGAACGGATGTTCGTGTTAGCAGCAGCAGCAATGACGGTGACGGCAGCCTCTAACTGGGATGACATTGAGCTCCTTTTACGCGCCAGCCTTTCCTACTGGCGATTCTCTCTCTCTCTCTCTCTCTCTCTCTCTCTCTCTTTTCTTGTAGGCACGCGCGCTGAATAATGCAGGGCTCGCGAGGTCCCGGGAGCGTTTTCTGTCCCGTTCCAGAGACAATCAAAGAGCGAGCCGCCAGCGCGAGCTCCAGCCAAGCACAATGAGGCCGACCCGAGTGGATCAGGTTACCGCCGTACTGCCTTTCATTCAGCTGCAAAACAATCTGACTGCAGCTCAGCCAGCTCCCGCGCAACCACCACCGCCCCCTGCCTCAGTACCCCACCTCTCTGTCTCCCCACCTACAGTTCTACCCTGAAATGTGCGCAGGTGGCATTTTCAGAAAAAACAAAAACAAACTCAGAACACTCTAGAACCGTTGTTCTGGCGGTGGTGGTAACCAAGTAAGCTAGTCCGCATTTACTCAAGTACTGTACATTTTAAGGTTACTACTTTAATGGAATAAAAGGCTATTTTTATTTATGCCACATCATGCCACTCCACAACATTTAAAGGGGCACTCCATTGATTTTACACTAAAAGTTGAGTTCACTTGTCATGAGGAGTAGGGATATTATACAGAGTGTGAAAACCATGTATAATGTCTTCTGTGGCTCTGGAGGAACTTTCCAAAGTCTGAGACGGTCCAGCTTGTGCTTTCAAATTCAAAACACTTAGCCTGTGTTATAAACTCGGGAGTGTGGAGTTTAAACAGGGAGTTATCAGGCAGGAAGGGTCTAATGAAAGATGCCATCAACCTACAGATTTAGACTTTACTTAAGATATGATGCAATGTTCTTTAACATATCAGTAATAATAATGTAATGGTAATACAATGACAACACTCTGGGGGCCATTCTGCAATAAGTAAAATAATAAACATATAAATTAATAATTTACTAAAGTAATCCATAAATAAATATTACAGAACAGCTTGGCTATGGTGTGCCAAAAATATAGAAATGTACAAAATGCACCAAATGGGAATAATATGGTCACTATAAACTTAAAACTCACTACACTGCATGACCGGATATAACACACTGCAGGAATATTATGGGGCTGTATTAAAGCGATACCATCATAGGTAAAAATGCCCCAACTGTAAAGTAAGGTCATATTAAATTTACTGACTGCCATAAATGTACAATGGGTACTTGTAAAAAAAAATATCACAGAAACAGTGTAGCATGACATCTCAGCACACTTAAGACACAAAGAACAACTATGCACCTGTAGAAAGTAAACAATGTGATTGAAAGGCATTCCAACCATGTCTGACAATTGCGGACGCACTAACAGGAACCTGTGTGGCACAGATTTTCCCAGTTGAGAAGAACTCACAGTCCCAACTTGTCCACATTCTCTCAGCACTGTGGTTGTCTTGTTCTTCCATGATTTGTGTGTTACATCTTTTTTTTCAACTCTACTTTTCCTATTGAGGTAGAATAAAACTTGTTGGGAACTTTTTTTTCTGGCGCACACACACACACACACACACACATATAGCCCAGACCATTTCAGTGAATGGCAGCCAAAAAGTGGATAATGGAAATCGTCGCTTGGACATTGGTAATCCCCTCTAAAAGGTGAACAAATAGTCCCCTCTGTATATCATAAAAGGCTTCAGATAACACGCTGGTGTAGCCCCTTCTGACAAATTTCTGAAGACATTATGTGTAGAATGTCTTCCAGAAACACTTGCCCTGCCCCGACTTGTAACTTTATAGTTTTGGACTCAAGTAATCAAACTCTTAGACATACATAAAGAACACACAGGTACAGGCTACTCACCATGGCAGTGTGAGGATGTCTGGTCGGAATGAGAGCTTCATACCCATTTGCTGCTGTCACGGTAACCCCTGGTGTTTGGCCGTAGCCTATGATAAAACAAAATCTGAGTTATTGCTAACCATTGTCATCTTTGTTTATCATCATCTTCTTTCATATTCATGAGGAAACAGTCCCCCTTTTGGCATGTTAAGTGGTTTTGAAAGGAGTTTCATAAACCTCAACAGGATCCTGCAAATGAGGTGAAAGCATAAAAATCCATCTGTCTTCCTCGTTTAAATATGACACTGTGAAAAGCTAATGACACAAACATGCGTCTGACCTGTGGTCAAAGATAGATCAGAGAACTGCTAACACCTGCTATTCTTTAATCCAGTCGCTAATCATCATTATAGAATTATCTTTAATTAAACTAGAGCAACTGTATTTTGCATGATATAGATAATAAATCATAATCTGTCTAAACAGGTTCATACTGCAACTACTGCACTATTGCTTTTACCAGCCTTTGAACGCCATCACTACTACTGAAGCTACTCATATACTACTACTACCACTATACTATTGCCACTGCTACAGCTAATACAACTATAGTAATTGTAGCACATTGACAGTGATTAGCAGCAACTCTGGCAATAGTGGCTAGTGGTGGAAGGTAACTCAAATACTGAACTGTTGGTA
Organism: Lepomis gibbosus; assembly: GCA_029875015.1. NCBI lineage: Eukaryota > Metazoa > Chordata > Actinopteri > Centrarchiformes > Centrarchidae > Lepomis > Lepomis gibbosus. The sequence continues at coordinate 12,186 of JAPMOB010243168.1, read as the reverse complement.
TGTGTGCTTTCCTTCAGTTTCTCCATTTTATGCTGCCCCTATACTTTAACTCTACTACATACTACAGTTCAGAGGCAAATATTGCAATTTTTACACTATTACATGTATTTGATGGCTATAGTTAAATTCCAGTTTAGAACTTTAAAAACACGTTTGATCAGTTCATAATATATATATATATATATATGAAACTACTTAACATTGAAAAACATGATTGCATGAGTAATAATATATATGATACATATTTTCATCATCCAGTCATGTGTGTGTATTTGAGTGTCTAATATTTATCTGCAGTTATGATTTCACATCAGAGTGTCAATGACTTAAGATAAACCAACATGTGGCTTGAACGTTACTCTTGTTATCAGTTGCCAGTTGTCATGACGTTGCTAATATAATAATTTATCACCTTGTATTGTGTCTTCTGTGGAAGTGTGTGTCATGTTTGGGCTGCTGGCCTCCCCAGATCATGTGTTCTTTAGTCTAGAGAGTATTAACACCCAAGACGTCGTCATTCAAGATAGACTCACATGATCAAAGGAAAGACAACATTGTTCAACTGCTGCACGCAAAAGGAGTCTCCTTAACTTTAGTTTTACTGTACTGGATACACAGAACTCAATCTATAGTTTCAGAAAACATTTATGTGTTGACATATGTCCATAGAGTATTGTATGTACTGGATTTATCACATGTGGCTCCTCCCTGAAGCCTCCTTATGTCATACATGTGTTTATTGTTTTAGTGCGGTAGGCGTGTTGTATTTCTTTGCCAAAACTAGCTTTTTTGTCCTCTCTGTTCATTGCAGTAGAGTTCAGGTGGTATCAGTAAAGTTGGGCAAGTGAGCATGCAGTGAGTTTTGCTGTATTGTTGCATGATTTCTTGCAGTAACTACTAGTGATAGTGTATATACCTCAGTGGTCCTGCAAATCTAGGGCATGGGGGGGTAGCTAGATTAATCCAACTATCTATTTATGTGGCTACCTACCCATCTTCCTACTTTCCCTCTTCAACACCAGCTAACTCCCTACCTTTCCCCTTCCACACTTCTTGAACACTACATACTCCTTGCTTTCCTTTGGCGCTACATATATTTTTTGCAGTGTGTAAACTCATTAGATGCCACAGACTCAGTATGAGTCCCTGCAGGAATGTTGCAGTAATATTAGAGCGATATTTTATGTGTAGTGGCTAGTCATCCTGAAGGAGAGCAATTACAATAAAATTCTGCACTACATCCTTTGTAGTAGGAACAGACTTGATACCATGTTGCAATGTACCTGTTTTGAGAGTCAACCCAAGATTTAGGCTTTTATCTCATTCTCATTACCTATCAGGCCACATTATCACATTAATCTAAGATAAAACTATTATATATTTAACTGCATATGTTTCAGCCAGTTTTCTGCATTCGATTCAATTTAGCTGGTTTTCAAGACATGAAACTAAAACTAAATATTCTGAGGTATACTCACTGAGTCAAAGCAGTAACTAAGTAAACCTGACTGCTCTGCTCTGGTTTGTGTGTTGGCGTACCTGGGTTAAATAAATAACCCTTGTCCTTATTATATTGGGTATCAACAGAACATACTGTATGAGAAAAAAAGTTGTGCACCCTGAGCTTAGTTTGTGTATTTGTGTTGCAACAACGGCCTTCTCATTCACGATGATTGATTACCATACCTGACTTTACTTCTTTTAAATCTTGTGTGTTTTGGTAAGTCTATGAGGGCATAACACACTGCATGCATTTTAAACCTGTCTCAACTAACAAAGGTGCTAGTAAACTCGGAGGTTTATGTGAATGAAAAATATCACTTAAAATGTAAAATCTATAGTGTGGTGTGTGTGTTTGTTAGAGGCAGTGGGTTTTACAACAGATAGGGGTGCAGTAAGGATAGCTTGTGATTTCTTTGTCAGCAGCCAATGAAAAAATGAATGTTAGAGACAGATGGAAAGAACAACAAGCAAGAGACAGCAGGAGGGCACTGGAGAAACTCAGCTTTATTGACCAAAGATAGAGAGAGGATACAGACATCAGAGAGAGGAGAGCATGAGAGAGAGAAAGAGAGAGAGAGAGAGAAAATGTGACAGAGTGAGTTGTCATAACCATAGAAAGAGAGAGAAGTCTGAACAATAGAAAATGGCTCCTTCTTGTTTTAACAGTCCATACAACTTTGAGAGCAGGCAGACAAGAGTAAGAGAGACCCCTACAGAGTCAGAGGAGTACTGCAGGCGTGGCAGTGGGGCTGGTAAACTCAACAAATCTGTTGTTTAACACACACACACACACACACACACACACACACACACACACACACACACACACACACACACAGGCAAGCCAGATTGGTCAGGCTCCACTTAACCTTGAACAACTTAAACCAAGCCTTACTCTTTTCTTCTTTAAAAAAAATGTTTTGTGAGACTATAATTGCATTTCCTCTAGTAGGTACATACAGTAAGTGCTTCTATGCTCTCTGGCATCATGTGTGTCATGTGCGTTACACCTTGCGGAAAACTAACACTACATCTGCATAGCCTCCTCAAACAGTCATGCAATGAATATGTTTTGGCCAATCTGGGACACTGAACAGTGTGACAGTGTTAGTAATTGTTCCCAGCCTAGATGAGCCTTGCAGCCTGTTTGCTGCAAATAAATGTAAAACACGAAATAACTGTGACAAACTGCTCACAAGAACCATCTTGGGTTTTTTCCCCCATGAGATCTGTTGTGGTAAATTTGAAGAATAAACATAGATGTGGTGAACGGGATAATTTGTTTTAGCAGCTTTTCACGGTAATTGTTTTTTTCCAGATGAATTTTGACCTTTGCTAGCTTTGATTAAAAAAACTTGTAATGGATTCTTGTGGTGAATCACCTGTCACAAACAAATAAAGGAGATATGAATGGAAATCCAACAGCTGCTTGGAGGGAATCAATCAAAAAATTTCTGTTATGCTTTGGAAAGTAATATAAATCGAAAATTTATGTAGTTAAGAGGCTACCATGCAAAATCACTGGTATGGTTATTTAAGCTCCTGCCTCTGCACAATGTTTTCAGATCCTCGGATGCCTTCGAGGCCAACTGTAACATGTCTGGGAATGGTACCAGTTGCCACCAGTTCAGAGGTGATGGCCAGAAAAGGGGAAAAAAGTTGTGTGGGGTTAATAGTGAGATTACACACAGCAAAGCAGTGAAGTTAGAGAATGAAAATATACAAAGCTTGTATTTGTGCACTCATACAGTCGTGATATGGCATCGTAGGACATCAGAACAATGTCTAGTACCCATAATAATCAGAATTGTCTCTAGATCTCTATATAGATGTGGAAAATAAAATCATCACTAAATAGAATATAGAGCATATTTACATTCTTTATCTACACAGGAAACCAGACCCCAACGGGCCGGGTGGTGGCCAATCATACAGCCAGTTGGACTGACTGACAGCAGCAGTGGCCAATCGCACTAAAGCATGTATATTTGAAGGCCGACCCACAGTTCAGCGCTGACAGGTCAGTTGAGAGGTGGGATTGTGTAGCTGTGCACTGAGCCATGTAAGGAAATAGCTGATTTACCCAAAGACTTTTCAATGATGGAAATTGATGGAATATTGTTTCTGTCTTTCATTATTTTTATGACTATTATCTGAGTTTGTACACAGTGCATGGATGTTATGTTCTTAACTCCATGGCCAGGAACCAGTAAAGCAGTTGAACAAAAGAAGAGAAAGAAAGAAAAAGTACTGCATTCTGAAAAAAGGTTGGTGATGCTCCTCAGGTCAGTCTCGGTAAGTGAAGTGTTTTCTTCCATGCGAATAAAAACGTGATTGATGTCATGACATTGATATCATGATAATCATATTAAGACCCAGATTTGATTGTAACCGAAGGACATCATGGCCATTCGATATACACCTGAGCCATGAAAACGCCACCAATTCACATTATTTGGATCTGAAGAGCCTCCCTAACCTCTCTGTGAATGTGTGGATGCTTTCTTCAATGACATTTCTGGCCATAAAACTTCTCACTCTAACAGGTATTTCTCTGTAGTGTACAATGACAAAGTGCATAGTCGCTAACTCTCCAAATATTAATTTACCAGATGCCTATTGAGCATCACCATCCTCTCTATTCCATGTAACATCAAAGACACTTGAAATGGAGCAAACATCTTTCTACAGCGTCCATTATCATTCAACAGAAGGGGGATGATTGCTGCTTTTGAGAGCTTTTCTGAAAACCAGCCAAGTAAATGTCCTACAGTTTAATATATATGATGTTATAATGACACCCAGGCCACACTATTTGTAGCACCCTTGTAAACGAGGGCCTGGCTGGTGACTACAACAAGAGCTGGCAGTTTTTTCAGTCTCTTTGAATTGTAAAGAGTATAATGGATCTCTGGTGGCCTTCTGCAGCAATGACATGAATTTAATGGACAAAAAGATGAACACGTATTGCACATAATGTTGCTCTAAAAGCTCATTTGAGCACACCTGTCACAGTTGTAATTTAGTAATGTGGTAGCGCTTGTTAAACATTATTAAAAACTTTGTGCCCAGGCTGTTAGTGCTAACCCATGTTAGTTTTCATAGGTGGAAATACGTGTTCCTTCGTCGCCAGAGTGTACTCATTAAGCTGCCGTTAGCTTCCTGTGCTCTGTAGGAAAGGCTGGCTGTAAAGATCCTACTGGCTGCCAAAAGGTGTTCCACGGCTTCTTATTGGCTGCTGAGTTAGGAAATATTAGAATAGGAGGAAATTACCTCAGCAGTGGAATAGCTGGAGTTAATGGACAAAACAACAGAGAGAGAGAGACAGAAAGAGAGAGAAAGATGAGGAGAGAGACAGAGTCCTGTTACTACTAACTACAATGTCAAAAACCTCAGTTTGCCATGGAAACAGGCATCGCAACAATTCAATGGCCTTTTAAATTTCAAAACAAAAAGAAAAAATGTTAACAACAGCAAACTGAAATAAAAGTCTAAAAGAACTTCTAATTATCTCTATTTTTTGCTAGGACTATCAATGTGGATGAATGAAGAGGCACATAAAGAAACCAAGGCAACAAGTACCCTATTCTCCACCCTGGTCAGAGAGAGGCTGTACGAGTAAAGGGGGTGGGTTGTCTGAGTTCGTAGGTTGGGTGTGGAGTTGTTTATGTGAGTCTATGTATATTTGGAGACAACAGGAGAGAATCTGTAGAGCAGGAGGTTCAGAGAAAAGGAGGTGGAAAGTGACTTAATAGAGGAACTGATACTTTGTCTGCCTTTTAGAAAGTTTATAAACTGGCTTATTAAAGATGATGATGATCTGGTTGATTGTCCTTAGACATACTGTTCTGTTTGGTTAGACAGCATGGCAATGTGAATGATTGTCCTTAAAGTTGTATTGACCTCTGAGAGTAGTTTTATATAACCTGGTTTAAGCGGTTTGTCGACAAAATTCTCTCCACCTGTATGTCTGTACCATTAATATAGCAGCATGACAGGTTCATTCCTGCTTAATTTGAATTTATGATATATATTGTGTTGTCTGAGGCAGCAGGAGGCAAAAGACTCCATGTTGACAGAGATGGTAACCAAAAAGCAGAGATGTAGGGGTAATAACATAACTGAGTAAAAAGTCAAGAGACAAGAGCATGTGTGCGTGTGCATGTGTGTGCTGGCCGATCAGAGTCCAGAGGAGGAGGAGGAAGGCAGGGCTTCTGTTAGTAACCATCCAGAGACAGAGGGGAAGAGAGGGGTATTGTGGGTAATAATAAAAGGGTGGAAGAGGGAGAAGATTCAGTCACATGAGGATGCAGCACTCGCAGCGTTTCCTCTTGTCTGTACCTGTGGCAGGGGTGAGGCCGGGTGGGGGGGCCGTGTTGGCGTCGGGATTCGCGGGGGGCGAAGAGGCGCTGTCAGGCTCACGGCCATCGGATGACAGTTCCGTGCTGGCAGCCTCAGACGTGGCCGGCCGCCCTGACACGAGGTCAGCCGCTGTGCCATCAATGATGGACAGGTCAGTGACTGTCTTCTCCCTCAGTGATTTCTCATCGTCTTCGTCGATCAGGACCACCTCGGCCTTCACGGCACCATCAAAACCTAGCAGCCGCCTGCTCTCGCTCGTATCCTCAACGTCCTGATAGCCAAGAAACACCATGGTGACTGGGTGTTCCGCACTGGCTTGGGGAAGGGAGGTGAGATCGGCACCTGGGTGGGCTGAGGTGCCGGGCTGGGTCGTAATAGGAGCAGAGGGTGGCATCATGCCTAGCCGGGGCTCCCTCTGGAGGGTGACCTGGGCTGGTGGGCTTGAAGGGATGGATGGCGGAGCGCAGGAGGGCGGAGACAGATCATCAATATCTGTTGGGGAAACATAGGCCTGAGGGGCACCTGGGGTCACTGTCACCTGACCCCTGCTGCCATCTCCTCCTTGAACGACAGGTCTGGCAGCTCGCTGGATCAGCTGGTCAACCTGTGCAGAGCTCCAACCGTTCTCCACAGTGGTGGTGGACACGCCCCCAGAGGAAGTGACCTCGTAGACCACTTTTCTGCCGTCATCGTAGACTTTGATACCACGCGACGCCGCATCCAGTGGGCTCACACGGTTGGCTGACAGGATGCGCTGCTCACCGGTCTGTGGGTCATTCTGTACATTGATCTCCATGGCAAACATTGCTGTTAGGAAGGGAGGGAGGGGTGGAGGAGTGAATGGGAGGAGATACAGGGAGGAGGGAGGGTTGATGCAGAGGGGAGTGGGGTTTGGAGGAAACGTGAAGGGGTGGAGTGGGGGGAGCAGTGGAGGAGGTGGGGGGTATTGGGAGGAAAAGGTGGAGGGAGTAAAGCGTGAGGATGGGGACACAGTGTTCTCTGAATGATATCTGCAATATGAGTTTCTCATTCAAACTGAAATATATGCAATTAGCAAAAAATTAAGTTAACCTTACCCTGCAAACCACAGATGCAGAGAGAACAAAGCAAACTTTTCTTCACCGTGCCTAATCCATGTGTGGACAAGTACTGATGTTAAAAAATAGGTGTCTACTTTGCCTTTAGTCCTCAAACGGGGACTTCATGTAGTGATTAGCCTATGTAAACACAGTTGCTTCTGCAGTAAGGCATATTCAGTAAATATTAAGTAAAAGATTGAAAAAATAATAATCATACCTGCGGTTTAGTTCTGTTCTTACACTACTTTGCTGTAAAAGCTTTATCTTACTGCAGATAAATCATCCACGCTGCTCCCAAAGGCTGAGCTTTTATTTTGTGGAACTATTCCTCACTGCAAAGTCAGCAGCACTAAATCAAACATGTAACATAATTAACTTAACAAGAGCCAAAACACTATTGCTTTCCTATCAAAACTTTTTTCCTTTAATGAGAGAAACTATATTGATATTCCTGAGAGAAAAGACTACAACTAATACAATTATCAAGAGTAAAACTATTACTAATCCTAAATCCACTAATACCAAAACTAAAGCTATTAAAAATAAACCTGCTGCTGAAATACAGCAGAGTTGTACTATTACATTAAAACAAATGCACTAACGCAACTAAGTCTCAGACTAAAACAAAAAAATATGATAATACTAAAACAGAGTTTTAAATTCTATTATACTGTCTCTAATACCAATATGATTTCACTACTGCTACAGCTACTAATAAGAATATACTTAATCTGATACTTAAAGTGATGTTGATCTTAATAATTTTGTATTTTGCCAATAAAAATAATTAATCTAAATTCCAAAGTCTTAAATGTAGTCCTGTCAAAAGTTTTTACTAACATGACCTTGGAGACAGCACACATTCTCCAAAGTCAGTTCAAATATTGATCCAGTGCCTGATGTCAATGTGCTTTTGTGTATGTGTATGCCATTATGAACTGGCACATGTCATTTGACTCAATTTGTCCAAACGTGTGCGTATCTGTGCCTGTCCAGCCTCTATCTGCGTGTGAGTTTGTCCTGGTTATAATCCAACTTGGCTGCAGCCCAAAACCTTCCTGTGATCCCTCCCTCCCTCTCTCTTCTCTCCCCTCCCTCACCCTCCTCTTCAACCTCTGTCTTACCAGGTCTTGGTATGGCGTGCTCTCCAGGCGCAGGTGGGCCGGTCCGGGGCTGCGGGGCCAGGACGAGGTGGTTGGGATCGGGGTCCGTGCAGTCCGAAAGAGGGGCGGACATGCAGCCGGTGGCATCTAGTCAGCAGGAGCACAGGAGGGGAAATGACACATGGTCAGAGGGACGTTAGAGACCGTGAGGGAGAGCCACGAGCACACACCCAAGCACACACACCAGGCATATGCAATACACACATGCACGCTAAGTACACACACATTACACACACCTCAGTGAAGTGTAACCACACCCTGACACAAAAACACACACACACACACATACAGTCCAGCCCCCCTACAGAGAAACTAACCACACCCCTGAGTGACCCTACCCGCCCACGCACATGCACACACAAACACACACCATCTAACTCCCTTCAGCTCTCTGTCTCTGTGTCCACGGCAACTCTACCACCCCTGAGGTTCAGTGCTTATGCAGCAGAAGCGTGTGTGTGTTTTTGTATATTTGTTACTGCCTAGTGCGTGTGTGTGTGTGTGTATGTGTGTGTGATGGCAGGAACAAAGCTTTAGGGGCTTACAGGGCTTGTTGGTGAATAGAGGGGGATAAAGCCAGCGACTGCAGGCTGCAGAGTCATGGCCTTGTGTGTGTGTGCTTCAATAGTCTCGCTGAGCCGGGTTCTGTGTGTGTGTGTGTTTTAGTGCATGTGTGCGTTTGTGTGCAGGTATATATATGTCTACGTGTGCGCGTCTGTGGGTATGCGTGACTGTGTGTTTAGGGGTTCAAGCGCATGCTCTGGCCTGCATCTCTCCTGCCTCAGCGAGACTATTATTCATACACACACACACACACACACACACACACACACACACACACACAGTAATAGAAAGAGAGACCACACTGCTAGGATACAACAATAACTTAGGGGAGGACACCATCTCATTGAGGTGTGTTAGTGTGTTTTTGATGTGAGTGGGTCATTGTTCATACCTCCATCCTGGGTCATCAGACTCTGAAAGAGAGACAGAGAGAAAATCCACATGAGCAATAGCAGAGTGATATATTTTTTTGAGTTTTTGAAAAAGAATCATAATTGTAGGCTCTATATAATAACAATAATTAATAATTATTTATCAACAGAGTAGGCTATTGTGGGATATATTTTCTAATGAGATCATATTTAAGAGTTTTGCTCCATGTAAAGCATTTAACACCAACATAATTGCCTGTCTTTTCTTGTTTGCCACTATCATCCAGTTATTTCAAACAATGCCAGATTAGATTCAGTATCCTGTCGCTACTTCAATAAGAGTTCTTTATTGCTGCCCTTTAAACATTCAACATTTGCAGTAATATGACTGCCAAGTGCATTTTTAATCACTGTTTTAAAATGCAGATAATGATTAACTGCTCTGTTTTGTACATATAAGTCAATCTAATTCACCTAATTTATATCTAGCACATTAATATTTTTAACTAGCAGAAAGAGGTCTAAACAAGACCTCATGTCATTTTCACTATTGTAAAATGTGTATTTGCCATGTTGCCATGCAATTGCACATAAATTGATAACAGATTGGAAAAACTCAAAACCTCTGTAATATATGGAGGAAAATGATTTCAGTGTTAGCATACTTCTTTTAAAGGCAACACTTTGTTGCCTTTGAAAGCGCCTTAAAAAACTCTGGACTGTTAATGTTGTTATACCTTCTGCAGGTCTTCTATTGAGCGCTCCGTCTCTTTCAGACGCTCCCGTAGAACCTGCTCTTTGGCTGATATCTGAGACTCTTCACTTTCAAGTGCACCAATTTCAGACTCCAGCCTGGAAACACAAAAATAGGAGGAGATATTTTCTGAGTTTTAAGGTCAGTATTAGGAATAAACTCACTGTGAGAATGTGGGTTTGACTTTAAATTGCTTGCCAATATGACCTAACCACATTACATTTACTTTTTCTTTTTTTTTTTTTTAAATTAGCCACATCTACAGTTAACTCGTCTGAAAACCAGTTGCTATTTCATGTAAGTAAAACTGCAAAAAGTACTTCATTTACACTGTACAATACAACATCTGGTTAAAATGTGCTTCAGACCAGCTGGTTTTGGCCTGGTTTGTTGTCAGTACATCCTGGGTGCATTTACACCAGCCTTTTGTAGTATATTACTCTGATCTAGGTATAATCCAGATACTCCAAACACATGAAATGACGATACAGAGATTGGGGATCAGTAAAAAAAATTACAGCTATCCAGTTATAGTCTAATAGTCAATTGGGCACCATGCCTTTAGTCGTGTCCAGAATGACAGCCTCTGTTTAATGCAAAAACAAATGTTTTTATAGGTTATAAAACATAAATCCCATTTTAACATTGCTGTAATTATGCAGTTTATCCTGATTGAGTTGTCGGTTGAGATTATTCTGACACCAAGGCTGAGGAATGACATGATCCACACAGGATATCCTGTGCTGCTAATCCTATTTGCAGAAGGTGTGAGAATAAGTGTCTTGTCTTTATTGTTGTAAAGAATGTAAGGAATCAACTAAATCCTGATTTGATTTCTGACTGTAACTTCATGTAGTCAGGCCGATTATGTAATAGTATGTAACAGTATAATAGATAAAACAATTTCTCACGTTAATCATTGCCTTCCAAAATGACTCATAATACGGTTTCCAAAGCGACTATTAAATATATAATATGATGGCTTTCTGATCTGCTGCCCATGGTTCAGGTGAAGGTCTGGTTACATTTGGGCAACTAAAGTTAATTGGTTAAGGTTATGAAAAGATCACATTCAATCTTAAAGCATGGCCTCCCCTGTCATACACTTTGTACACTCTACCATCTACCAACCTTTTCCTAAAGAAGTTGTTTCTGCTCTTACTACAAAGAGCGTCTTAGATGAATGTCTGCCTTTGGTGAGGACAGTCCCAAGATGTCAGTACCACTCCTAAAATTGCACCTCTAATAGGCCTATATACATATACATGCACACATACATGCATGCTCACAAGGACATTTAAGAGATGGATGTAGCCACAATACTAGGAAGCCGTCAGGGAGGAGGATCTGGGTTGCTTCCTCACTTACTGCCAGCACTCACAGCACTTCAGAATACAGTCCTCTGGGACGCAAGGTATTTGTGCGTCACTGTGCGCGTGTTTGTGTAAAAGAGATATTAAGGTTCATAACAAAGCCATAAACCATGGCTCTTCCCACAGTATTCCATAATCAATAGGGCTCACCCATCATATCAGCATCAGTGACCATGAGCGAGCACTAGTACACACTGTACTGACTATACTGTTCATTTGAATGACATTTTATCTGAAACAGTTTACAGATGTAAGAGTGTCCAGGCTTTTAGCGTGAATAGGTCAAGAGTTTTTCAAATAACAGTGAACAGAGAGGATATTTTTGGATTTTTTGTCACTAACTAAATCAAGAATCGTGTCTTTAATGTTCTCCAGAAAACCTGGTGCCTTGGCTCTGACCACTGAGGTTTAACTAAACAATTCCACACAGTCGGCATTCATCACTTCACCATCTGCCAAAGTTTCTACTCAAGTTCATCTTCAGCCATCTGATGTTTGTGTGTTATACAGCTACCTGAAAGACTGTACTGTGGCACTAGAAGCTTTATAACAGTGAGGACCAAATGCCCATCTTCGTTGGTATCCCTACCCTCAGCAACCTTAGCCAATTGGTATATTACATTAATATTTAAAGGGGCATTATGTAGTTTCCAGCGGCCACTAGTGGTGCGGTTTTAAGATTGCAACCAGGTGTGTGCTCGTACGCGTGCGCGCTTGAACTCATGAGCGAGCAGAATCCGAAACACAACCGCTTTCATACAGAAATCCTGCAATAAACGCAGGAACACCAGCATGCAGGCTGTGGCTTTTCACTCACACATGTTCAGGCTCGGTTACTTCAAGGTTCCCGTCTCACAGGCAGATCGACACCGGCGCCGTAACGTTACTTCATTCAGCGCAGCGAGACAGCAGCATATCGACACAGTGTTCAGAGCGGCAGGTGGGGGAGCCAGCTTCACACAACATGGTGGGTGAACTCCCACTGCAACGTTGCCGTAATAGTTTTATCAGCTGCAG
>JAPMOB010243166.1:0-23783 GCA_029875015.1 Lepomis gibbosus | reverse complement strand
GAGAAGAAGACTTTGAGCATGCGCATAACCTTGCGCCTTACGTGAGAAGCAGCCGACACGTGATGTGATGACATCATCGTTTCACAAAATATACGGATTGGCTGTACACACGAAACCACAAGGGTGTCGTTTTCAGATTTATCCACTTTGGGACCCGGTTTCAAAAAATAGCGGATTCACTCTCCCAAAACGCCGGATCCGTTTGGACGAAACGGCAATACGATAAAAAATGTACGCGTATACGGCGAAACGCGTCTCCGTGTGGACGGGCCCTGAGAAAGTTGGTGAATGCCTCAATTTTTAGGTGGCGTTACAACCTGATGACATATAGGCAATAAATATGATATAAATATTCCTTTAAAATTCCTTTTAAAAACTTTAAATGTCCCTTTTAAAGGTGTGTGGCTGATTTAATCGGTTATAGCTCAAAGTGTCGCGGCAGTCTTAAAATACGTTGAAAAGGTCTTAAAAGGTATTGAATTTTACTTCAGGATTCCTGTGTATATACCCTGAACTTCTTCATCCAACTTTCATGCAGTCTTCTTCTTCACTGCCTTTTTTGGTGCATTAGTGTTTCTTATTCCCACCTGTTGATCTGTCCAACAGTGTCAAACCATTAGCAGGAATGTGTGTTGCGTCACCCGTATGCATGCATATGATGGATATTCGTCCTTGTGCGTGCTTGAGAGCTAACAAAATAATCACCCACATAAAATAGTGTTAATCGCAGAGGGTGACACCAGAGTGGATTTTCACTCCTGTCCTGTCCCAATTCCGGAAGAATGACTCTCATCCCATCCCCTTCCCCAGTCCTGTGATGCATAGTGCGATCCCACATCCCAAAAGATAGACAGCCTCTACTAAATACTCCACAAAGATCCTTTAAATATCCATACCGAAGTTAAGAAAATTGGGCCAAAGAAAAACATGAAATTGGACGACACTGGGAGAGGAGTGGTGTCTAGCCACCAGTAATAAGTAATACCCTAAAGCATGCATGTGGTCCTGATGGTGGAGTCACTATGTTCATTTCTCTCTGTGTGTGTTTTCATATTCAGATTGATATTGGAGAAAGAAGGACCTCGCTCTCTCTTCAGGGGCTTGGGGCCAAACTTGGTGGGCGTGGCACCTTCCAGGTAATCTGTCTGCTGTTACCTACTTCTGTCATCTTTCTTAAAATTGTTAGCAATGTTTACCTCCTTGGAGAATGACTTTAAGGACTATGAAGCTATTAGTGCTGTTTCAAGTGAAGAGATTTATTGAATCTAAGATGGAATTGTGAATCAGCCAAATTCAGTGTCATTAGCACTCTGTAGGTGAATACAGTTATATGCAAAAGGTTTCCTTCTAGTGTTTGGAACAGAACATGATTATTTTCAAGCAAAATGCCAAAATTGTGTAATTCCAGCAGCTGAAATGTGAGGAAATGGTGTTTTTAAGCTAAGGCAGGTTTAGATTTCTGAAGAAATCCAAGTGAAAGTCCCACCCCCTGGCCTCCTTCCTAAGCCACACCCCCAAAAACACATATTCCTGCATTGCATGGGCAGAGTGCGCTTAGGGAGACAGATATTATAGACCGAATGGCATACATTTCTGAATATTATTGTGATAATGTTCCAAAAAAGCTCATTAAAAATGCTAAAATAAGATTAAAAGTCTACAGTCACTGTAGCAGCCTCGTTAGGCTGCACTCATTACACACCTGAAAACTACATTGTTAGACAGATAAAACACACAGAAAGCTCATGTTGTTACATTAACACTCAGTCTGTCATGATCAGCTTTACATTGTCAGTCTCGGCTTCAGCATTTATCAGCCTAAGCAGTATTGTTGTCAACCTTTGCTGTATTTGCGTCATAGCTCTGCCTCGAGTTGAATGCTAACATTGTGTCAACATGCCCACAATTACCGCGTCAGCATGCATGTTCACTGTTAAATATCTGCACCTTGACATTTGGCATGGAAATTTAGCAGGAAAGCAGACATAAGGAATGCACATCCAGGGTTGTGGTGTTGTGCATGCTCTCTGGCTGACATGGCTTAGTGCTGGACACCTAAGGAGCTTAGCCATCATTAATGTTATCAATTACACCCGTGCTTTTTCTGTGACACGTCAAAAAGATGTGTTGCGGAAAAGGTCTTTTGGCACAGCTGTGATAAAGTGGAGTAAATAAATGAATATCTTGGGAAAAGTTAAAACTACCTGATAATCATTGGTCTTTAAACGGTAAAATCAGTATATGTATACACAGATGTAGCTCAGCAGCAGGGATAAAACATTAGTCTAAACAACACTCGTGGTGGTCTTGACGATTTTGCACATTGCTTTAATATCAGCTGTTATTACTCAGTGGTAGCTGATTCAGTCACTTTTAATGAGCACACATAGGCTCAGTACTATTTGTAAGTGAGTTATGGACACATGGACTGTATTCCAGGGAGCCATGGCTGTGAGAAGCAGTGTTGTTGTGTAACCACCACAGGGCCCCTTGAGGTTACTTGGTGACAGAGAAGCATCAGGGTTACAAGGTCCTTTTAGTCGTTCATCCTCATGGCTTTCTCGGCCGTCTCTGCGTGAAAACATGGCAACAGCAGCAGCATTTTGAAATCGGTATTTGGTCTAACTGAAAGCAGTTAGGTAAAAACAAATAACAGTCACAATCATCATTTACTCGTCAGTGGTAATGATAGGAGCAAAGTGGGGGCTAATGGCAGTGGGCAGCGGCTAATGCTGCAGCAGGCAGGTGCCGGCGCTAAGCATATGTAGAGTGTTTTGTTAGCGTCTTACATGATCGAATGCTGATGCAGTGGGCATTGGATGTGAAGACAACAAGGCCTCCTGAGCTGTGACGCAGATTTAAAGACGAACACGCACACAAACACCGTCTTTTAATTCGACTGACAAGCTGCAAGCATCATTAACAGTCCAACTAAGCACATTTGGCCAAAGATTGTACAAGTTAACCAGAGTGCACAATCTGCTGTTAGTGAAAAACACTTGTATTTAAACACGAGTACGCACATGATCATTATGACATTTTTAATTAGTGAAACAGAAAGACGTGGAGTTTTTTTATACTGAATAGCCACTTTCCCTAACAAGGCTGGTGTGACTGTGCTCTCGGCTTTACGCATAATGAATTTTTAAAGCTCATTAAGCTGAACCTGACATGGAGACAGTTTTACTCGTTAATAGAGTGTAATTAATAAGCTACATCGCTACTGGAGGCACATAGTTGGTCGGGACTAATTATACACTTTACACTGAAACACATAAGCTTGGCAAATATAACTTGTTTTTCCCTGTGCAGGTGTCAAAACCACTGACCTTTTTTGCCTTTTACCTCCAACAGAGCAATCTACTTTGCTGCTTACTCCACTGCCAAAGAGAAACTGAACGGTGTGTTGGAACCCGACTCCACACAGGTACACATGGTGTCGGCTGGAATGGCAGGTAACTAAATATGTGAGGTAACAGGTTGACATTCGCTGCCATTCAGGGCTTTTTTTAACATACAGTAACCTTGTGGACATTTCCAGCGTGCTTGTCAGAAATGCTGAGTAAATGGACACGGTATGGTTCAGTGCTGGTAAGCTTATGTGAATTGTGGCATCACATACTGAGTCAGGTTTGCTTCATGTATGTAGTGTAGGGCTGCTGCCAGCTTTTGCTAACACTGATCTCTGTGCAATGCAAGCAGTGGTAGAACTAGTTTCTGTTTAGTTAGATTCAAAGGACTTGTCTTTTGAAAGACAACAACATTTGAAAAACTTAAGTACCCCACCCCCTTCACGAGGACCCTGTGGATTCAAAAACAAGTTAATCCTGTTTCCTTCACCTTTTGCCCAAATATACAGTCTTAAAATGGCTTAGTTACAAGCGTAACATCTTAAATTGCCAGATTTAAATACTATATCTTTATTCTCTGACGCTTTGTATTTCAAGGGTGAGTTATCTGTGTCAGTCTGATCCAAATGGGAATGCCGAACCGTTGCCATGTGGGCCAGTCAGGCAGCCACAGCTACTGTCTGTGTGTGTGTGTGTGTGCGCGCGTGTGTGTGTGTGTGTGGGTGAATCTGACAGGTTCACGGTGGCACCGCTTTTAGCACACCGTGACTCAGAACTTTCAACAACCCAGTCAAGGTCAGAATTTGTCTGTACATACGTTTCCAGTGGCGATGCACATATTCTGCAGTGTGAGACGTGACTGAGGTGATATGACATGTGATGAGGTGTGGGCAATGCAGAGATTTAATTAATTAAATTAGTCTATGCAGTAATACATAATACCTACAGCAGAGGTCACCGCTGGCTCCTGCCATGGCTAACAGTGTATGTACTTATTCTCCAACACACAGAAATCCACTTCCCAAAATCCAGTATGGGTCAGGCTGTAATTTGCATACATGCCCAAAACAAGCCTCAAAACATGGTGTCATTTCGGATTTTAATTATCACTGTTAGCAGGCCACATAGCAGTTAATTGTTGTTGTTTTTTTATGTCAAGGGATATTTTTTAATTAATAAGACTTAAGCTGTACTCTTCCAACATGTCCCTTCTGCTGTCTTGGTGTTGGGGTTGGGTTGGGGGTGTTTATTTCACATGAGGTTGCAGTATGCTGGGTGAAGTCCTGTGGGATAATGGGGGAATGGGAAGTAAAATGGTTGCATGCAGGTCATTTTGCTACACACAAGCCGCCTGTGTCTGTTTTAGGCTTTAACTCTACCGTAGCTCTCCTCTCGCAAGGGCATGAGACCCCCGCACCACCAGGGGTCTCTAGCTGCATCTGTGAGGAGTTACTTGGGTCTGCGTGAGTACTCACCACAGAGCTATGCTTCATTTTATATTGGTTTTTCTCTCTTCCTCTCTCTCTTTCTCTCTCTCTCTCTCTCTCTCTCTCTCTGTGTCCTCTACTCCATCACCATGTAGGTCATTGCATAAAAAGAGGTTGTTTGTTCTTTTGCCAGCTTTTTGCACCACATTCAGTTCTCATGGCATTCATTTGCTCCCCTACTAGCACACATAGGATAGTCTATAGAGGGTCTAGCTTTCTCTCTTTAAGCTGCCTTTGTGACTGTACTTTTCATTTTATTAGGAGTTCACATTGTTTTAACTTCACCAACATGAATGCAGCTTCAAGGACATTTACATACCACTTAGAGTGTTAGTTTGTGGCCAGATTATTGTACCGCTGGCAGCTTGACACTTAGGCTGACAATAGTATTTTTAGATTTTAAACAACTTTTAATCCCGCTGTTTTTTTCCTCCACAGGTTTTACAGCCATCACAGCAACCAACCCAATATGGCTCATAAAGACCCGTCTACAGCTGGATGCAAGGTAAACATGACACCAAGGTGTCATAAAATTCAGCTCTGCACTTCCACACTTGTATGCTCCTCCCACCTATGTTTGCAGAAGACAGTTTTTTTCCGTCTTCTGCACAGAGATTCTTGCTAATAATAGCCTTTCTTATACATGCACACACTGCAGCCCCCATTTGTAGGATTACTTCAGTATAATGTAGACTTATGTTAGATGTGATCATCACATTAAAATTCTTCAAACGAAGGCTTTAAAGTTGACAGGTTCTTGTTTTCCCCTTAAGTCTCTGTTGTACATCAAGTCCTAAAGGACAACATTACTTAACTCTGACTGAATTGATTGTAGATTATCACCTGTGTAATTCTTGCTCCTGTTGTGTGTCCTTATTCCCCTTCTCTTCTAAAAGCACAGCTTTTCATGCACACTTTGTGTGAAACCAGCGGTTCTCTGGGTGCTGTAATGTAATCTAAGAGTGTCTTCACATGTTTACATTCACCTGCATCGTTGTACTTGTGTTTAGCTGTTTCCATATATGTGGACACGTCTCACGTGAGTCGTTGTAAATTGTGATTTTCTCCCTTTCTTCACTCAGGAATCGTGGCGAGTGCAGGATGAGTGCGTTTGAGTGCATGCGGCGGGTGTATCAGACAGACGGGCTGCGAGGCTTCTACAGGGGTATGTCGGCATCCTACGCCGGTATCTCAGAGACTGTGATCCACTTTGTGATCTATGAAAACATCAAACGGCGCCTCTTGGAAGCCAAGGCACCGCAGAACATGGACGAGGAGGAGGACGCATCCAAAGATGCTTCAGACTTTGTGGGGATGATGCTTGCTGCTGCCACCTCCAAGACCTGTGCCACATCTATAGCTTATCCTCATGGTAAGAGTTTGTGATCAGCAATTAGCTGAAATGGGCTGATTTATCGGTTCTTCTCCTTTAACCCTTCCCTTTCTTCCTTACTTTGCAGAGGTGATTCGCACCAGGCTACGCGAGGAGGGCACCAAGTACAAGTCCTTCTTCCAGACTCTAACAACAGTACCCAAAGAGGAGGGCTACCGTGCCCTGTACCGCGGCCTCACCACCCACCTGGTACGGCAGATCCCCAACACCGCCATCATGATGTGCACCTACGAACTAGTGGTCTACCTCCTGAACGGCTAAAGTCTCCCCCCCCCCCCNCCCACGTAGACAGTACGCGTAACCCTGCCCCTGTTCGGAGACGGAGAAAAAAAGAATGAGAGCAACTGCACACCTGCTAGCAAAACAACCTGCTCGCCAGAAGAGAACGGAGACAGTACGGCGGCCTCTGTCTCAGTGACGCGGCTAGTTATTAAAAATAAGTTGGGAGTTTTGTTATATAACTAAAGGTTCTGGCACAAGGAGGGGGGGAGGGCGAAAGGTTCCTCACATTGGTTTGGGGATCTGGGTTTAGCAGTGGCAAAAAAAAAAACGGTCGCCCTCATTTTAATTCCCTCCTTTTCTCCCTTCGGTTCCATGCGTTGCGCCTGGAAGCTCAGCTTCAGAGTGCTGAAGACAGAACCTGAGTTACAGTATATTCTGCCTCTAACAATACTAATAATGAAAGAAGTATAGTAATTCCAATTCTCACTACCTAGTGGTTTTAATGCCCCCTCCAGCAGTAGACTTCAATGTCATGCTGATGATTAGTTTAAAAAATATTTTATTAGTATCGTGCAGTAGTCCCCGCGTCCCTCAGTGCCACTACAAGACCAGGATACAAAGATGCAGTAGTGCGTTGAGGTATCTGGCGGGCAATTCTCAAGTTAGTGAGAACAAGGAGAAATCGTTGCTTGAGGCTTGTTGAGGTAGTGTAAACAGAGGAAAAAGAGTGGAGATAGGAGGTGAGAGTGCCTTGTGTGAAAACGTGACGTCGACTGCGATGCACAATGGAGGAAGTAGAGCTCTGGCCGACCTGTCACAACAAAGGGTGTGAAACGTTGAGTCGTACACTGGTACACTGGCGTGATTTCAGGTGACCTTAGTGAACCTTTTGCATATCGCGAACATAGACACACTCACCCAAAGGTTTTCAGCATTTCAGATAGCTGGTCGCGACATCCTCGTAATGCCGGAATTTCCATGCGTTTACATCTCTTTACACTAAATACCTACATGATTGAAATCTGCTTGCTTATTACAAGTAAAGTCCACGTGACACCGACCCCTGAGCCTGTACGTGTTTGTGTTAGCCATGTGTGGAAGAAGAGTAATCACTAAGGTTAGATGGAGGGTAAAAAAAACAAAAAAAACAAACTAAACCATGATATAATCCATCATACTGGAATGTAAATAAACAGGAGGAATAACTTAACTAAAAGCAAGAAGTAAAACACAGATCCATGTTGTGAATTTAAAATACATATTAACACATTCTAATATTGATAGATATAATAATAATTATAATAATGATATAATAAAATACCTACATAACACGATTGTGTTGCATTTGTCTGCCCAGTAATGACAACATGCAGACATTCAGTGCATTTCCTTTAGAGGAGAGGGGATTTGTCTGTTAGTTTGTTACCTCTTCTCCAACAGCAGTGTTGTTCTTATATCACTTTCCAGTCTCTTTCAGTAGAATCCTCATCTCATTTAGTGTTTTTTCCCTTGGTTGGAGAATCCAGGCTAGATTTACAGGCGAGGACAATCCTCTTGAGTTTACTCTGGAAACTTGTTTTACAGTTCAGCCAGTGTGTGGAGGAGGTGGCCCGGAATATGCTCTTCATAAGCGCACATTAATTAAATGCAAACCAGTCTAATTTTTTTTTTCTTAAACCGTAACTATTAAACCTCCTTATTCAGTTGTTGTTTTTGTTGTTGTTGTTTGAGAAAACAAAATAACAGCATTTCAACCAGTAAGTAAAATAGCCTTTTTGTTGTTGTCAGTATTTAACGTGCTCTTGGATGTCCTTGTCATGGAATGGAAATGTTCTTGCTCTCTGCTTTGGATACATTTGTTTTGTTTTTAGCATTTTGTATGTCATGTTTGAAACAGTACAAAAGACAAAAGCAGTGTCACCTCATTTATCTTAGTTACGTTAGTAGTAACTTTCTTTCTGTTATCCCATGACAGAAAACTCAAGCCTGTTGATAAGTGTGTGCATTTTCACCACAACCTGCAAACTGAAAGGGCACGGCTTGCTGCTAATGCAAATGAGCACCTCACTTTAGCAACGTGAGCTGTTTCCGTTATCCTCTGGTGTATTTTAACTCACACTGATAACTTACCCAAACACTTCATCGCAGAGTAGGGTAGCTTGCTGGTGTGTGTAAGCATGAAGGATGCATTAGATTGGCCTCATTGAGCAAATTTTAATCAGAGATGTATTAATGCTCACACGCAAGTACGGTCAACACACACTTTTGTTGTAGTGAGAGAGTCCATGGGTGACCTCTGTTGCTGCTAGTGGTGACTGTACGTTTGTGTTTGATTATGCTGGCTACACTCCCATGGCTTTTAAAATGGGATGGCTAGACAGCCTATGCAGATAGTGTGGGTTGATTATGCTTATCTGATGAAAGGGCCAGTTCACCCAAATTCACACAACTGTTTGGGTGAAATGACCCTTTAACTGTACAGTTCTTTCACTTGTATCATATGATGCATTGTTCCCTGCATCCCATGGTGATTCTATAGCACTCATGCGTTTGCGTTGTGTGCCTGTACATGCGTGTTTGTGTGTGTGTGTGTGTGTGTGCTTGCTTAAATGATGAGCGCATTCAGTCTTGTCCTGTGTGGAAGAGACCGTAGGAGGGTGTATGCACTGCAAACAGTGTTGTTTTTATTGTTTTAAATAAAATGTTGCCTTTCCCTGACATCCTTTGTTTTTGTTTTCCATGTTGTCATTGATGAGCCGGCTGTGAGTGTGGCTCGGTCTATGCATTCTCTCGTACCTGTTTTTGTAAAAATAAAAAGCCAATGAAATGAAGGAGTCCAAGTATTTTTGTGTCAGGAAACCTTACTTACAAAAGAAAGTCAGTAACGAAGTGCTTGATGTGCAGTTTTTTTCTTAAAATCCTCAGTTGACATCTTTCAAACAGTGACAACCTTAAATTAATTGCTCAGTTTCTCACTTTTTAGGCATTTCTTGTTGCCTTGAGCAAGACACTTAACCTGTACTTGCTCCAGCTGTGTGACCTCTCACATACTTAGCAATTGTAATTGTAAGTTGCTTTGGGTAAACGCATCCGCTAAATGAGCCTGCTGGATGTGTAAATGGGCAAGTCCCTATTTGGATTTGCCTATTTACACATCCAGCAGGTACAAGCAAGATAATTCTATTATTGGCAGATGGTGAATGTCCCCTTTGTTTTGTTTTGGTCTCCACAAATTCTTCAGCGCTATGTTAATCACCAAAAATGATGTTCAAATTAACACGTTCATCCTCAAATTTTAGAGCAACTTCTCACATACTGTCAAATGTAGTTAACAGGTGCGACTCCACAGCTCATGATCTTATTTACACCACAAAGGTTTCTAATTATTTTAACAAAGTTAACAGGCAACCAGCAGATATAAAAGAAGGACAACAGTCTGGTCAGCCAGAGGGGAAGATGCGAAAGCATGTATGCTACTGTTTGTGATGTGTTTGGTCAGAGGGAGAAGTGGACCTAGAGGACAAATGCCGCGTTCCAGACTGCTCGGAACTGGGAAATGTCCAAGTTGAAATCTCTGACTTTCAACCTCAAAGCGTTCCAGGAGCACGGTGGTGCCTGACGCCGAAAGTGAAGATTATACTTCCTAATGTTTTCAGATGTTTTGGGCATTTTTAACATTTTACTGAATAACAGTAAGCTACTTGGCAACATATTTCTACATCAATTTACATGCAGAACAGGTTTTAATTCAATTTCAATTCAATTAGCTTTATTGGCATGACTGTGTAACAATATTGCCAATGCATCATACACACAACATAAGAACAATCAACCCCATACATTTCATTAAAGAATGTGTGTTAAAAAAATAAAAATATATTAAAAATAAAATAAATAAATAAAACAGTAAGTGTGTGTGTTAAAAATAAAAAAATATATAAAAAAAAATAAAATAAGTCAAATGAAACAGTAACGTTTGTGTGTATTTAAAAAAAAAGTATATAAAAAATTAAAATAAATAAATGAAACAGTAACGTGTGTATATATATTAATAGGCAAATTTAAAAAAATTAATTGATTAAAATTTTTTATGATAGAATTCATACATTCAATTAAATACATGCAAATAAGCTTTATGGTGCCTTTCAGTTTATTGTTATTGTACCATTTTCAATGTGTGTTTCCATGGGAGCTGCCATTATTGTGTGACATTCAGCTGCTACTCGTGAAGTCGGGGTACATATTTTTTCTTCGAGTTCACAAGTAGGGAATCTGACTTCATGGTACTTTTACTAGTCGGAGGTAGGAAATTTCCAAGTTCCCAGTTACCTGGAACGCAGCATGAGGCTGTACCATGCCAGAATATGTTTGTATTTGTAAGTGCAAATTAAAAACAAGGCTGTGTTAATACCTAGTGAGGAGGGGATTTACTTTTCAAAATAGATGAATTTTGCTTTAAACGTTCATTGTTGTATTTTCTGTTTTACGTTACTTTTAGGTCACATATAAGGTACTGTGGATAGAGGACACAGCAGCTAGGTGGACATATATAGAAACGTACAAAAAAAGCTGTTAAGATTGGTTTTGCATGGGTTGACTGCTGGAGAGGATATGTGGGTCGCTGTCTGTGAGTGAGATATGACATGAAAACATTTATCCTGACACACTTCCTTACACATTTTACTGCCATGGTGAAGGTGTATGTCATTTTTGGTGGCTGTGATGCTCTCATTGATCAAGGAATTTACTTTTGACACATTAGTTAACATTGGTTGAGTGAGTGACAGCCCTTTGCAGGATAAGTGAAGGGTGCCTTGGTGGACTGCAGAGAGTGACATGGCAACTGCACTTAATGTGTCGAGAATTGTATTGTGAACGTGCTTAAGAAACTGAGAAAACTGCACAATCGAACAAATCATTTGATGTAGAGTGGTAGATTTCTAGCCACCAGATGGTAGTGTTGACCTGCTCAGAGCCTGTTTAGGACTTCTAATAGCACACCATCAGCTCAGTGGAGCAGATACTGAAAGATGACAGCTGACTGCTGCCTCATTCCTCAATCCAAAAGATGGGAGAGTGAAAAAAAAGACAGCAGCAAATGTTTAACTGTTTAACTGCACCTGAGACACAGTTAAGACACGAAATAAGGCTCCGTGTACACGATTCCAACTTAAACAGAACATAAACTGACTGGAAAGGAGAGACTTGAATGACAAAAAGATGCCAGATGAATGATGGCATAGCCGCAGCTGAAAAACACACTTACCTAATTCACAGCTCATTTCCTGGCCTATAAACAACAGCGTCACATCATCACATTAGCTCCAGCAGCACCAGTCTGAGTCAGACACCACACGCATTCATTTTGTGTCAAACTGAAAGGGAGGAGTGCGCTCCCCAAAACACGCTCCACAATCTGCCAGCAACGCCAGTGTTCCTGGAATAACACAAAGTGCCTCGGGGTGTTAGTTGTGCCTCACTTTTAAATTGAACATTGGGGACGCACAGTGAAACGACAGCAAAAAAAACAAAAAAACCCTGATGGAGCCAGTAGATTGTTATGACTGCCACCTTGTTTACCTGTAAACTGGGGTGGAAGGGGAAGGAGGGCCAGAGAAAGAGACAGAAAAATGCTGTTTTCCATTTCCACCATGCCTGACAGGCTTTTGGCTCTGTGCTGTGGTGTTTGCTGTTTGTCTGGCTTAATCCTGAAAAAAAATGGAATGTGGGCACTCATCTGTATTTGGGTTATGTGTAAAGATTAAAGTCATTTTTCCCCGTCTTTACAAATATATCAAGCTTTTCATCTTGTTGCATTGGCCTCTTTTCTGTATTGCTTTGGCACACGCTTTACAATTTCCACTTCTATTGAATTGATTTCTCTTTTCTGAGGAGCTGCAGAGGGAGGCACCAACGCATCTGTCCTTAAAGAGGCACTCCAACTATTAAGCATTGCACTTTCATGGGGACTCAAAAGAGGCAGATTAAAAAAAGAATGGTCAAAACTGAACCAGCAGAGGCCAGCTAAATTTGAGGTTATCTCTGTAAACGGGTTTCTAAATACGAATGCAGGATCTTTAAGCAAGGGACATGATTTTGGAATTGTTATGTTTTAATTGGAGCGGGCTATGGTTGCATGCAAGTAAACAGTCAGTGTGAAGGGTGAAAGAGGTGGAACGCATTGGCCGATATGCAATCTCTGAGCCCATCAGTTATTGTATGACAATAATTTAGCTTTTTATCAATCTCTTATCCATTTTTAAATGTATCTGTATGAAAATCATCATTAGACAATAGCCTATGGGTTCCAAGATTGCTAATTAGACTGCAACTAATGACCGGAAGACAGAGGACGTCTTGGCCCGGATACTGCCACATATCAGTTATTCAGGTATCCACCGGTCCTTCCATACCCGTGGAGATGCTTTATGTCCACACCGTTCTACCCCATTCGACTCTCAGTGGTGTCTGACTGGCTGAACACATGAACTACAGTCTGTGCCTGAGCAGTCTGTGCAGGGCATGGCTGTCTTAGGCCCCATCTACACTGCTACGTTTTTGTTTAAAAACAGAGTTGGGCTGGGCATGCGCACGCCGGTGTAAACATGAATCAGACGGTCTATTCCGTAGTTACAGATGATATGGCGAAAGAACGGCACCAGATTTTATTTTACAGATGAGCCTCTGCGTCATCGTTTCTAAAGTCCCAGAGTGTTAAAACAAAAAACAGGGTTGGCAGCGTTTTCAAACTTCTCTGTTTTAGGTCTTCGTTTTCGCCGTTTAGTCTGGACGGGAGGTGCAAACTTAGCAAAACGAAAGCGCAGTAGTGTGGATGAGGTCTTACTACACACTTGGTAGTGTGGATTTGTGAGGTGCTAGGTTCCAAACTCGGGCAAACGATCCTTGCTCTTCTTGCTTTAGATATTGCACAGACAGGAGAAACTAATGACAGAGGATTCAAATGCATGACTCAGAACAGGCAGTTGATAGGAGTAACAGTCTTTACTTGCCAAAACAGGTTTGGCACAAAGGTAATCCGTCAGAGCCAGGCAAAAGACATGGTCAAAGTCCAAAAAAACAAGGTAAGACAAGACACAGGGAGAATGATAGACCACTACACTCGTGGTACTGAGGCGAAATGGCACAGAGTGAGGGTAACAGACAAATACACTAGAGGGGTGAGGATAGCGAACCAATGAAGGGAGAGCAGACAATCACACAGGCGGAACAAACAAGGGCAGGAAGTGTAGTAGAACAGGAAACACAGGAAGAATGAATGAAACAAAGAAAACATAACCTAACAGAGCGTAATGCGTCAGATGTCTGTCATGACTCCCACTGTTGACTACAGCATGAGACAGACATGCACAAGGCATCGTGCACACCAAATTGGAATGAAAAGAAATGGCATTCAATCTGCCTCCCTAACTCTATTTCTGTTTCTTCTCCGAGGAATTGCAATTGCAATTCCAACTTGGATATTTCAGGGATTTCTGTCAGCTACAATATTTCCAACTTGTCAAAAAGAACTACAATGTCAAGTGTCAAAAGAGTGTTGGCAACATGCCTGCAACACCACCATTGCTGGCATTTAAATGAAATCCAATCATAACACTACTTCAGTCAATTGAGGTAATGTAAAAGGGGCTACACACTGTTTGTATCTACGTACCCTTGTTAACGAACCACATCAACGTATCGTAACGCAACAAAAAAAAAAAAGCTACTACTAGTCTAGCATTGAAGCTAACCATGAGCACTGACAAGACAGAAAAAAAGGAGGTTTTCCTGTTCTTCTAGCCCTGTCCATCATGCATGAATTTCTCATATAGGCACAGCAGTGCTTTGAGCTTGTTAACGTCAGCATGCTAATACTGACAATGCTAACAGACGGATGTTAAGTGTTTTAGTTTAGGCTAATTAGCCTACAACACAAAGAACAGCTGAGGGTGATGCAATTGTTATCAGTCAGAAAGTATGAACATTTGTAAGTCAGTCTGGTGACTAAAATTTGAATTCTAATGCATCCACAAAATACATGAGCACACTTAACTTTGGCTTTGTTTGAACCCTCCGCCCACTGTGGTCAGCTGTGAGAAGCACACTGGCTTGGGTGAATTCAGGGACAGACATACACAAATCACCTACACATGGGAAGCAAAGTGAAGGGGAAGTTCAGCCAAGTCAAGACAAAGTACTCCCCTTTATTTTCTAACAAGCAGAAACCCTCATGGTGATTCAGTGACATTGTTGGACTGTCAGTACACCATCCAATTATGACCGTCTCCACAACCAGTCTGGGGAGAGAAAGACCCACAGGAGGAAGACGTGACACGTGAGAATTGGATATCCACAGGCAGCCAGGGAAATGGAAACAGAAAGAGAAGTTGGGGGGGAGACAAGGGTAAATGTAGGGAGAAGTGAGGCAAACAACATAATGAAAGGCAGGGAAGGAAAATATCTGATACAAAGTGTCTGTCGGAGTACTTGGGGAGGATTCAGTGCGCGGGCTGGTGAGAACAACCATGGCAGCGTTGTCTGAAGTCAGCACTGAAAGCAGGCAGACAGGCAGACACACGCATCCTAACTCGCGCTCTCACAGTCTCATTTGCAAACAATGCATTATGCACAAAGCTTGCTCTTACACAACACCAAATCCACTGCAGGCATGCATGCACAAACACACACGAACACACACACAACATGGGAGCTCCTACATTTTACTTTCTGTGGTGACAGCTAGATAGATATATAGATTGATTGATTTAAAGACATACTGTATGTTGATATACTACAAATACTACTCTCACATCTGTACCTGGAGCCAGGAGGCTGTTGGCTTAGCTTAGCATAAAGACGGGAAACAGCGGGAAAAAACAAATTATACTCATTATTTAGTGTTAATGCAAAAAACGAAAGTGTTGTTTTGGCAGGGTTATATGTTGGACTTCTTGGTTGGGAGCGGTGACTTCCTGTCTGACACTTAACACCCCCCCCTCAAACTACAACTTGTTGTTTTTATAGCCTATTTATCTTTTCATGGATAGCAAAAAAATAAGTAGGCTATAATATATACAATATAATAAAGCTAACCATCTCTTGGCTTCAGCGTCAAGACACAAGAGTGCTATTGATCGACTCATCTAACCTTGGAAAAGAGGGGAATGAATAAGCCTATTTATCAAAATGTTGAACTATTCCCCTGATGACTCACTGCAGAGGCGCGAAGAAAATCAACTGTTTTTTACACTGACAGGCAAGTGATCTCTGCTGTGTTAAAGCCATCAACTTCAATTCTCTGGGTCTCTTTGGAATTGATTTGAGGCCAGCTGCTCGGGGAGTCAATGGTCTAGTTTTCACAATGAGCCTAATTTCATCCAGGGCAATAAAACTGACTTAGCCTGCTTGCACATGTTTAAATATGCTTTGATGCTTAAGGTGAGATACAAAATAGATGTGTCTTGCAATTGGTCTGGGAAAAAGGCAAGGGAATTAATATAGGGAACCTTAAAATACTAGCTGATCACAAGACCACCATTCTACAACTACAGTAGCCTAGGTAAGACCGCAGTGATTACAGAGAAACCAAGTACATTTGAGTTAAAACAAAGTCATGAACTGGTTTAGATGTTTTTTGGTAAGTGACATTAGATGCAAATAAACCAGCCACTTCATTTGTCCTTAATCCATAAACCCAGCTGCTCCCACTTGGTGACTGCATAAAGCTGCATAGCTCCTTCAATAAAAGGCAGTAACGTTATATGCACATATAATTAAGGACAGTAAAAGAAGACAAATGTAGGCGACACGTAATTGTTAACATGCACTTGTTATCCAAATGTTAACCTAATAGGATCATGCTTCAAGCGCCAGTGAATAGCAGCAGGATCATCGTGATTATGATCGGAATAAAACTATGAAAGGCATGAAGTGCCCTCCACCCTGCATCAAGTGTCTTAAGAGGTACAATTTAACAGGAAAATGAGTGGTGATACTTACAAAATAAAAGCATAGAATTAGACACATTTAAGAAAAATACCTTTCAGCAAAATAAAACACACGAACACACTCTATGCCATCGCTAAACAAACTATAATGCAACATCTTACTTGCATAAGAGATACAACAATAATTAAGATAAAAAGAGCGTTTTCATAAAAGAATTTCTGTTTGGACTTCGTGATCGGAAAACGTGTGGTCATGCTGGCTAGCTTGACACCAGTCACCTTTCCTTGATCCCGACCCTCCAGCCAATCAGCGGCTGTCAGGGACACATGAACGGCGATAATATCCACGGAACAAGCTGCAGGCAGGAGGAACAAAGAAAGCCGCCCGTTGCGTGGAAAACGTCCTTTCACTTCGTCAACACGGACAAATGTCGACTTCGTAGAGGCAGTTTTAGCTTTACTTTAAACACTTTCCCCTGACTATTAAATGCCCCTTTGCGTCTGACGTCCGACTGGCTTGTTTTGCTGAAGAAAGAGGAAACTTGGCGTCGTGAGAGCTTTGTCGGGTCGCCTTTCTCGATACCTTTTTACCTTGGATACACTGGTTGGAAGGTAATTCGCGGTAAGTCTCAATTTTTCTCTTCCGCAAGACTAAAATATAGTGCCGTAAGCAACTGCAAGAGCATCGTGACTGTGTTATGTGGTCGCTTTACATTGCGAGAGGCAGAAAACTCTTGTCCCAAACTTTCTTCCTGTGTTTTTTTGAGGCAACGAGAAACTCATTTCGCACCCGGCCAGGAGAACAGAGCCTTTTCTAGACTATTAAATATTGCGATATTTTAGTGCTTCATTGCTCCTTGATAAACAAACACACCAAGGGGAAGTGCTTAACTTAAACTTAAACGTTAGATATTTTCAAATCGGTATAAAACTGCTAAAACTATTCATTTATTTTATTTATATAAATGCTTAACTTTTTGAATTGTCACGCATTAAACTAATGGCTAGACCGGACCGGCGCTGCAGCAATAAGCACGAGTCACTAAAATATCAGGTATATAACCTTTCTACGTATACAGACCTAGTGAAGTTGCTTGTTAGGAAGTCATTCACGCCCCGAAACATCAAGGGCACACTAATAGTGACACATTAAATGTACTCAGTTGTTCACTAGTACAACGTGAATGGATAATGTCAATACCAAACTGCCAGAATGTGAATGGAGGATTTTGGCTCGCTGAGTTCTACATTCAAGTGAGAGCAGTTCACATGAGGCAACGTCTGCTGTTTCAAACCATTTAGCTGCCTTAAAGAAACACAAAAGGGTCTGACATGGTTATGTTGCTAGCATTTTAAGTATAGATTGTGGCGTTTTAAACTAAGCAGGACCATTTTCTTCTTTTCCTAGCTTTGACTAAGCAAAGGCTTACCTTATAGCCTACCATGCGAGCAAACAAGGCAGCCTAATGCCCTAGAAGCAAGAGAAAGCAGACTATTCGACTTCTTTCAGTGCCCATCCAATTTGAAGTCTGCCTGCTATTCAAAGGCTAAATGCTTCGCCTGTAACCACACCATCTGCTTTGCCCTCCTGGGCATTGGCGGGCTACTGTCCAGATCAAGTGTTATGAGAGATTTGTGTGGGTGGGCCACAGCAGATGGTGAGATGGAGAACATAGCTGGCTGATGTGGTAGCTCACCGTTGTGGTGGTTGGTGCAATAAACACAATCCAAACTCTTATTGCAGATAATCAGTTTCTCTAGGACAATTTCATTTTAGTCAGTATGACAAATGCTTTGACTGTTAATTAGCTTCCTTAAACTGTTGAAAGCCAGGTCATATGGTCCCATCATAGGAGAACTATTGACCCATGCACTCCCACCATCTGGGGTTTGACCAAGGACCAGTGTGACCTCAGTTGACCCTTCCTGTCTCCTCATGGGTGGGTGGCAAATGCACCAAGGTCCAGCAGTATTCAGAGGTCAACAGAGGCGTTTTTCATCATATTGAGTTCACCCAGAGTCTACCAGGAAGCAAATTGGTAATTCTTGGCAACTTCCAAGCAAAAGTCTGTGTGTTGGGTAACATGTCGGAGAGGTCACAGATAAATTAATCGCTTTATGTCAGCCCTTATTTTTTTTTTATGAACTGCAGAATCAGTATTTTTACTAGTACATGACTTAAAATTGTTATGAATTGCATTTATTTCATCACTAAAGTAGAGATGTGTGATATGTATACCAAAATTACGATAATGTCTTGTTTTAGTAATGTGTGAGCAGGCATTATCGAGTAGGCTATGTCACTCACTTGCAAACGTCTTGTTTGCGTAGTCACTGTGTCACGCAGTACTTGTGCTAGAGTTGAGCAACAGTTAATGAAAAATTCATGACTGAAGTACAAAATGAGTGAACAAACAGCGCCAGGAGACAAAACACTGAAACCACTAGCCTTGCAATCTACATTGTCAGATTGAATTGCTAGACGTGGACCACCCTGATTCGCATGGAGGTGGGTTGGCTTTGAAAAGATGCTGTCATGGCAAAGTGCTCTGGGATGATTTTGCTTCTATTTCCAATTTGCAGAGTTTACAGAGAACCACGTTGTTGGTTCTGTCTACAAAACTTTAGATGTTCGTAGGCGAGGTTCTGTAGCTGCAGCTTGTTCTCTGGAGCAATCCCTTCTTTGACCGATCGCAGCATTTAATACAGACGCATGTCACGCACATTATATTTGTAATTGTACTCATTCCCCACCATCCTTCACTTGCGGAAGAGGATTAGGGCCATGTGTGAATTATTATTTTTTTTTGATTTCTGAGTTTAGATCTTCTGAGAACAAAGTCAGAATTCTGACTTTAAACTCAGAATTAAAAAAAAAATTCACATGTGGTCCTAATCCTCTTCCGCATTCACTCACTCACAAACACACACTGTCAGACGGGACGGTTTCCAAGGAGGGGCTGACTCAGCAGAATGTTAATGTTGTAAAATCCCATTAAGAGCAATCGTGTGCTGAGCAGGGCCACACATGGGCTTTACGGGACAGCAGGTCATTTTAAAAGGCCAGCAGCGCCCTTGTGTTAGCACTGTGTAATAGAATCTAATCATTTAAGTGGCTCGCACTAAATTGAATTGCTCTTTTACATCGCTGCCACTCATGTTTAGTTGCTTTTGAAGGCCATTTTAAATGATTTGGGATGAGTGTCACTGGATGACAATAACTGTAATTACCTGGTAGCTGCGGTAAATACTGGATGGTTTTGATAATTGCTTTTGTCACTGTTGTGTTGGGAGAAACAAAATAAATTTTCATTGCACTGTCCTGATAAGGCTGATTGAACAGCAGCAACTGCATGCAAATTAGCAACATTTCTCATCAAGGCAAGTTGTGAGTGCCGGCCGCTATCGGGGGGTCATTTTGTTTCTTTTCTCACTGGAAGGCTGTGCTAAGCTCCAACTGCCCGCCCTGTCACCAGCTTGTCTAATTGTAGCACATTGCCACTGGCTGTCAGTATTGATTAGATGGGACATGATTCCCTCTTCAGCTTATAGTTACTGGGGATGCACTAACATGAAAATTCTTGTCCAAAACCGAATATAATTTTAAAAAATTGCTAAATTCCCAACAAGTACATTCCCATTTTTTCCATTTATTTTGCATTTTTACCAGTGCATAAATCATATAGTCGAAATGTGCTTTTTACTCAGTGTTTCCCACAGGATTTGGAGAGACTATGGTGGGTGAGTCCGAGGCCCAAGAGGGTCCGGTAAAGTAAATTACATGTGTGGCCTTACTTTCGGTGCATCCTTAATAGTTTCTATATCTTGCATATACATTTGAGGCAAATCCTACTCATTGCCTCTCCTCTAGGCATGGTATGCATGATTATAACAGAATACGTTACTGCACATGTCAGCCAGTGTCGCTGCTGGGTGAGTGATGTGCGCTGAATATTGGGTTCTCACCCAGCTCTTCAGGCAGATGATGAATGTTCCTCCCTGCGGAGAGAGGTGGAAAGAGAGAGAGAGGGAGGGGGCAAGAGGGATGTACCATGCAAGTTACTGGGGCTGTTAATCTTTCACATCTGAGAAAGACGTGTTGTAAAGCTCTCCTCCTGGAAGGAGCTTCCACCCACATGTTTCTATACTGGTACACTGAAGCTCTGCATTATTCTGCATTGAGCTTCTAACTCTAGTGAATTGAAACTACTATTGACAGTGGTCATGTTCACCATGTATTCACAAAATGCACTAGGCTATGTATTCAACGTAGCATTAGATGATACTAGAATTCTTGGGTTTCAATAAAGGTACTTGGGGACCAATGAAGCATAAAGTGTTTCTGATTCTGAATTTCTAACCACGTAGCAGCACACTGTGTCTTAAAGGGCAAGACAAAAACAGAAACTGACACAGTTTTCAGATGTAGCCCACTTGTTCTTGTGCTTACATATCTTTGTGGTGCTTTGGCACTGGATTTTTGCTGTCGTTGGGATGTAAAACTTTGACTTTACATGAAATGGTTCCACATTTTTAAAATGAGCCATAAATCTCGTTCTTGGCACCAATTTTATAAGCCAGTGTAGGTAACTGGTAAAGACATGGGCTGGCTGTCAGTAGTAACCATAATGGCCTGTTCAAGTTCAACTTCTGACAGAAAGTGTGAAGTGATGCATCAGTTGGTCTCTGTCAGCAGTAGTTCTTCAAAGTCTGTTTGGTTTGTTAATGCCCTGATACTGCAGGACTGATGGTGAACAGATGATGGATTTTTGCTTACTAAGACGAGTCCACATGTGGAGTCAGTACTCAACAGTTTCTGTCATGTCATGTATTATGTGTACAACCAAGTGCAAGCTATGGATGTCTTCCAGGAGAGACTTAATTGGGGAATAACGACATACATTTTCAGAAACTGATAAAGTGTCTTGTCCCATCTTATACGCCGCTTTCGAGCGTGACATTCTGAACAGCTATAAACACTTGCATGCTTGCCTGAAACCTAATATAATAAACTTTCCTGAATACCGAACAAGGTTTTTTTAAATTTTATTTTTTTTACATTTTGCCAAATGTTAACCATTGCATGAGTTACATAGTAAAAATGTGCTATTTACTCAGTGTTTCCCACAGGATTTGGTGGGTTGGTACGAGGCCCAAGGGGGTCCGCTAAAGTAAATTACAGGTGTCGATATTACTTTTAATGGATACATGTAATATGTTTCATACTTTCTGTGAATGTAATCCAATTAATAGAACTCACATACTACACCTGTCGCTGTAAAGAGAGAAAATGTCTGAATAAAGTCGCTAAGCTGCCTGTCAGTGTCTGCAAACGGCTATTTTTGCGTTTTTCTTGTACACTTTCAAATACTTCGACACTGCAGACATATCAATGTAATTGTTCAGTAAAATTTATTCGGTCTTTTGACTTATTAGGCCGAACACCAAAAGTGTGGGTTTTATTTTTTATTTTTGTTGCTATTGTCGACCGATTAATTTCGGTTGGTGGATTGAGAGCCAAATGGAAAACACAAAGATGGAGGAAGTGGTGATGTTGATGTGGTGATAATGACGTTACCAATGGCTGCGGGAAAGAGTGGCGCTGCCAGTGGAGTGCAGCTATGGCTATAGTGATCGCTTTAATGAAGTCTCACTCTTTAAGGCATTTAATTAATTAAAGTTTAGAAAGCCTCTTGTAACCCAAGCCTTTATCCCAAGCTCTTACAAGCAGCGATAAGGGACATGCAGGGTCCCTGACTCTAAATGAGGCAGAGGAGGTATCATCCTGATCGCACCGAGCACACACGTGCATGTATACTGTGCCTTCAACTGGCTCAAGCAAACACTTTTTACAAGCGACGTGTAAAGAGTTTATTTTCAGAGATAGATATATACATATATATCTCTAAAGATGATGATTGAAGAAAATGACAATTATGACGTACAACATAAAGGCAAAAAAGCAAGTTGTTTAAAATCAAGTAACACAAGCTATTGTTGTCATTTACAGTTCAGGGTCCTCTTGCAGTGTAGCTGCTGTGAATTCCTAGATATTAAATGTTCATCTGCAACTTTCTGTTGAGGTCCCCAAAATATTTGTTGTGAAGCGTATCACATGGCATGGTTAAGCTCTGTTTGAGAATGAGAACATGATTACATACTGAATATTCTGCTGGCAAATTATTATTTATTGGAGAGCTACTCCTGTTTTGAAGCATTTAAAAGTAAATTTAAATCTTGTTAGTCCCAAATACCTGTCCAGAGACATTGCCAAGATGGTGGCCGTGGCAGGACTTGCCTATTAAGGACTTTAGTAATATAGTAGTATAGTGATGAAATTATGTACACAAGTTGTAAAATATGAAACCTTCTGTTGCTGGCCCCACTCAGGCTACGCAATGATGATGCAGTGAATAGTGACGATTCTCTCTGACCAATCAGCAGTCTGCAGTGTTTTCACGTCACATTTTAGTATCACCTCAACTCAGCTCACTTGGAACCTTGACGCAGGTGATAGGAAAAAAAAGTACCAGGTGCAAGTAGGCCTATGACTTTTCCAAAAAATGGTGAGTAGAGTTGAGAGAAGTTGAGCTGGTACCACACGGTGGAAAAGAAAAGGGGCGTTTGACTGTGGTGATTCCAACAGTGTCCCCACGTCAGTGTAATGCCACAACTGCAGTTACAAAAGACAGAAATCCACAAAGTGCAACAGTGTTTACCATGAAGACACCTGTCAGACCCTGTTATTGGGAAGCAGTCAGCCGCCTTATAAATCTCTATGAAGGAAAAACCTGACAGTGGCCATGGTACTGACTATGGAATCGTGTGAGGTCTGTGTTTTTTGGTGAGAATTTAAAACTCAATCTGCAGAAGGTTGTGCTGGTAACTTATCTTTATTCTGTGTTTTACAGATCGTAACAGCATCAGTGTAATAACATAACATTTTAAACAATGGTCTGTATTTTTGGTGTGAAATGGTGCTTTTACGTTATTTCCCTCCCAATCTGTCCATCTAATGGCCTAGTTGGGGGCGAGACTTTTTAGAGACTCACATAATGTGAGGTTTTCCTTGTTCTATTAAACACATAAAACATGCATCAAAGTTTACAAGTCTTTTGGATGATTAACAATGAGTAGTATGATAGAGCAGTGCCTTTTTTTCAGAGCCCTGGTAAATGTAAATGCTCCATACTTGTATAGCGCCTTTCTAGTCTTTTCGACTACTCAAAGCGCTTTTACACTACTTCTGCATTCACCTTTCACACACACATTCACTCACTGAGCCTAAGTGCTCAAACGGAAACTAACTTTCGCACACATTCATACACTGGCAGAACAGCCGCCAGGGGCAATTCGGGGTTCAGTGTCTTGCCCAAGGACACTT
>JAPMOB010243161.1:0-18749 GCA_029875015.1 Lepomis gibbosus | reverse complement strand
CAGAAACAGCTGCAGCTGGACAACATCCATACTAGCCTCGAAAAACAGACTGTAAAGGTACAAGCATCACTGTTAGTTTATCACATATGACAATTGGTGCTGTAATAAACAAATTATTGTGGAACTTATCATTAATATATGTGTGTATATAAGTGTTACTGCTACTGTGAAAAACTGAGGTATTGACATCAATAGTAGGATGGATTGTGAACAGGTTAAATTTATAAAGAACCATGTAAGTTAGTTGTTGGACACAGTATTCTCATTTCAAAGTTATCTTTTTAATACATTTTCTCATCAAGCTAGGTAACGTTTGGTAAAGTCTGTTTGGCTGTGCATAATAAAAGGTTATGCTGGATAGTCCTGAAGCCCTAGTGTGCCTCAAAAGCCATATCCCTGTCTCAGTACATTACCAATTCATCACATTCTCAATACACCTATCTTCATGTTAGGCGTGACCTATAGTTAGTAACCTTTATGGCAATGCAGTTGAAAGAGGTCAACCTCTGTAAATATGATGCTGTATAAATATTTGTTTTTGCGTGGTGTATATACAGTGGTATGTATAAATATGTATGCTTTCTTCTCACTTTCTCTTCTCTTTCTGTTTAGTATGAGGAGGTGCGTGGGGAGCTCCTGTCTGTCCAGAGAGAGCTCCAGAGTGTTCGAGATGAGGCGAAGGCAGCAGTGACCAGCAGGGAGCGTCTAACCCAGGAGCTTCAGACCAAGCAGGCCCAAGTGTGCTCTTTCGAGGGCCAGCTAGATGCTGCTCGCACCCTCAACAACAAACTCACCCAGGAGGTCAAAAGGTTTGACCAGTGAAAAACATCTGGGATGATATTTCTTAATCTGTCTTGTGTGATGGTTGTTGTTTTGTATGGGGTTTTGCATTCTTGTTCAGAACAGCAGGGTTTTGTACCTTGACAGTAGCGTGTACCTGCTGAAATAAATAAAATTAAACTGAGCAGTAAAATAGTATTTATTTAATATTGGATATTTGTAGCAGATAACACTGAAAGAACTGATTCTTAAAGCTATCTACAATGTTAAAAATCAGAGCCCTGAGAATTAATTTTCTGCAGAATGTTACACATGTGAAAAGCTGTTTCCATTGTGACATACCTGTTTCTTCCTGAACATTCTTGGTTTTCACACTAAACTCTTTCCCACTGTTTCTCATTTGTTTATCCCTTTTCTCTCTCTCTCTCTCTCTCTCTCTCTCTGGCAGGCTGGAGGCAGAGCTGGAGAAGCTGCAGAACAGCAGCAGGTCAGCAGATACCACTCTGTTTTCTACACCTTGCTGGAATATAACCTCGCCCTGGGAACAGAATGGTATAGTCCTGTAATTTTATGAATTCTGTGTTTATTCTTTGGTGTTTTCTTGCCTATGTGTTCATTATTAGTTTGGAAAATTAAACAAAAAAAAACGCAAAACTCCCAAATGAGCAGAGAGGTTATAAATATACTCCCTTAGCTCCTGTTCTTTTCCAACCCTTTACTCTCTGGGGACTGTTGCATTTCTCTTTCCTCTTTTGTCAGTAAGCCAGTTGGGTTCCTCACAGCTGCAGTTTCTCCTCAGCTTAGTTAATTGGTTTTAAGTACCACATCTAATCCATATGCTGTGTTTTTGCCCTGCAGGGAGCAGAAAGGAGGAGAGGCCAGGGCATAGAGATGAAGGACAGAGCAGGGTGCGTCACAACAGAGTAAGTACATTTGAGTTAGCATATTTTTATGTTGACCTATGTATAGGCTGCCTTTATTCTACATGTTTCTTATTGTCAACAAAGTTCATGAAAAGACCAAAACCAACCATATGTTAATCAGCCTCCTAATACTTCCTGACGTCCCAAGCCTGTCTCTGGCTTGTATTCCAAGCCCATTGGCTCCTACTGAAGCCATTAATCTTTTAGCAAACAAACAGGAGTAGTGTATTTGTTGATGATAAAGTGCTAAATAAACTACAGTACCTATATTCAGACTATTTTCAGTGGCGGCTTTGGTGCACTAGTGTTTACGCAGCAACAATGGAGGTCTATGGAACAATATATATCAAGATTGTGCAGACTACACGACTTTCAGTGTCCGCCGAGAGCCGTGCCATTTAAACTACACAACTTGCCGTCGTGTGACGGGATTCTTAAAGTCGTTGTGGTGTTCACAGTACGTGACTGATCGTTGACAGGGGGTCACACACTACATAAGCTAACAGCGACTGAGTCACCGGACGCTGGTCTCCAAACCACGTTTGGTCAAGAAAACACATGTGAAACGGGAAATGACACGAACCTACACACGAAACAGCTGTTATATCTTTGTTATTATAAAGATACCAATTATAAAGACAAAGAATCTGGGTGAAAGAATGGATTAGCACACACAGGTAGCAGGGGTTGTCTGAGCTACAGAGAGAGCCAGAGGGGAGTAAAAAGTGTTTTGCGGTGAAAAAATAGCTGCCTGCTGTCATTGGCTGGATGTGGATGTCAAGTCGGCTGACTCTTCCAGATATTCGCATGGTAGATATCTGGCAGACGTTGGCGATGTAGCAGTGATGCGTCAGGAAGCCGTTGTGATGCGTCATTGAGTAGTTCACACATAACGACTGGTGACCGACAATCAACCGCTGATTGACTCCTGATCACAGCCTGGTGGTCGCTGAGCTTGCCAGGCGGCAAATCGAGCTAAAAATCGTGTAGTGTGAACTAGGCTTTAGGTACACAAGCATTTGTTTGCTGCATCAGATTATTGCTGGTTTTGGTATTTTCATAGGATTTGTTTACAATAAGAAATATATATACTATCACCAGACTTATCCTGTTTTTTCCTGCGTGTGCACTGCTATATTCCACAGTGTTCTTAGTTTGATTTCAGGTCAAAAAGAGCTTCCACACTCTTTCTCATGTTCAGAAAGTGTTTGTCATAACTACAAATGTGTGGTGGGGCTGAGTCTAATTTGTATCATGTATCATGAATATAAGTCCTACATCCCTGGATCCCTGTTGTTGGGAAATTCTATTAAAATCTTATTTCTAGTTGGACTTCCTGTTCAGGATCACACCCTCTTTTCTCTATTCTAATCTAATCCTTCTGTCCTCCCTTCATCAGCAGCTGCAGTTCTCTGAAGGGGCCACGGCCTCGTTACCGCAACAACAACACAAGAACACACCCCACCGCCACCCGTCCGAGCAATCGGACACCTTCTCCACCCCCTTGGCTGTGTTTCCGTGGGAACGGGATGACACACGGCCAGCAGCCAGGAGACTCTCCCCGTCCTTTCCCCAGACGTCCTGCGCTGCTGTCATCAGTCAAGGCCAGTCAGAGCAGAAGGTTTGTGGGAAGGAGAACATCCACAGGACAGAGACAGAGAGTAAGTGGGGTTGTTAAATGGTCGCCTTTGTAATGTGGCACGACTGGGTGTCGCCCAGTTGTAGTTTGTAAATATGTGCACACACACAAGCACACACAGCTCATCCCAGCAGCCTGTCCCTAAAGCAGGATTAATAAAGTTAGTTGGATACCTGTGCTAAGTAAGACTGGGACCCAACATGGACAAAATTAAGCAGAGGTTCTGGGTTTTACTTAGTGATATTTATTTTGGATGTTTTTCACTACTCTGACGCCGGGTTTTACAGACATCAATAGAAACACTGTCGGTTTTCAGGTACTGTTTGCAGAAGTCAACATTGTTGACCAACCTAATGTCAATAGGAAGACTGTTCCAGAGTGCGGGAGCCACAGTAGTAAAAGCTCAGTCCTCAGCTATTTGTTCACTATTGAAGATTCAAATCTTTTCTTTTCTTTTTTTTTTTAATGCTCAATAATAAATAATAATTTCCTAGGGCCGAAGTGTCAAATACACTTTATTTGGGATCCATTAGAAGAAGGAAGCAGGATGTCACCCAATGCATTGTGGCTCATTTTAATAGTTTTGGAACAACAACGGTTGTCTTTGGTGCAGAGGAATAAGCTACTGTATATGAAATTGTGATGACACAGTCTGTACATGTTAGTAGGATACATTCACAGTCAGTTTGGGGACTTTGGCTTGTGTTGACAATAACAAATATATAACATAACTAATTTTTAAGAAAATGGTTCCAGTTTCCATACCTCCATTGGCACTGATATACTGACTTTGTTATTCGTCAATTTTAGTTTCGGGTGTAGTTCTTAATGTGATCTTGGGTTGAGCAATAATCCTGAATCTCATGTGCTCTGTATACTCCAACAACACTTGTTACGTAAGAGGTTGTGTAGAAATCACTGGCTCAGTCGGTGACTCGTCTGCTCGCTCACAGGCCAGCTTTACGATGTAGAGTGGCTCTTAGTACACATTGTAATTGTGATATAACAATCCGTTCTCTCAGCTCCCCACTGTGGGGACAGTTCACTGTGAAACAATAAATGTTTCTTTTTGTGCTGGAACAGAGGGGGAGGGGCGATGTGTTTACATTAGGTGTGCTTTTTTTGCTGACTTTTTGCCTCTGCTAGTACATTGCTCCTCTCCAATGTAATCACTTGACACATGAATATGTTGCCGGATTTTATTCAGGTTTGTTTCTTAATGGGGTTGTAAATTAAACATTTCATTGACGTGGTTCTTTTTAGGTTGGTCTAAATAGTTTTTTAGATTTCTATTAGTATATTGTTGTTTTTCTCTGTTTTGTGAAGATGGTGACAATAATAATCATACATACTTCATTGCAGCCATTTACTTCATGAAGCTGAACAGTGTTGTAAAATTAAAACAACAGGAAAAAGATACAGGACAGCACAAAGGACAGACAGAAAATTGATTCGTCCCTGTTTTTTTAAATCAGTGGCTTGGTGAAAACGTCATGCAGAGTTAAAACAGCTGTGGTCGTCAATAAACCAGTTGTTATGGATTGACCCCATTTCTAAAGACCCTAACTGTGTGGTGGTGGTGGTGTTGTGTCGTTGACTGTTGGTAGTCAGCTGTAAGAAATCAGGGTATCCTTGCTGAAAATGTCGATTCTCATTTTGGGAAGAAAATATAGGTATGTGTTTTCCCAGTACTTCATCCCACTCATTGTTGCTCTCCACCCACTCCCCTATTTTAAAGTGGAAATCCTTCCTACACCGGGATTCAAATATTTTTGTTAACTCTAATTTGCCTCAAAGAGGTTTTTCTTAAACAATGTAATCAAAATTTGTGACCATTGTTTTCTTCTAGAACAGTGGTTTCCAAAATTTCTCAGATTGAGACCCTAAAGAGAAATTTAATATTTCCTTGGTACTCGCATTTACAAAAAATACATTATGAAATGACATCTACATTAATGATAACACAAAACCATTTATTTAAAACTATGAAATGTTTTTATTTGATTTGATTTAGATTTTCTGTTTCGCTTTGCATTTTGTTAATTGATAAATATAATCTATAAATTTTTGAAAGCATTCTTACTTTACAGCAGGTTTTTCACACCTGCCTAAAACTCTTGCACACTCTGAGATTAATCCAGCATAGGGCGTAGGTGCAGTATGTTCACCAACATTGTATCTACTAATCCTTACAGGACTTTATATCATAAATGGATTTCCTGTCGCTTTTCTTTGTTCACCTTTAAGTCCTCCATTGATGCTTTCATTTTAGTTTTTAAAATTGTCCTAGTGGTGTACTCACAGGGTGTTGTGGTGAATTCCTTTTTTTGTGAGTTTTTTGCCCAAATGACTTTATTAACCAGTATTTTTCTGTGTGTCTGGTCTATCCTCCAGTTTCTTTGTCAGAAATGCGGAGTCGTGTGTCTGCTCTGGAGGAGGAGCTGCGTGCGAAGGCTGGGACGTTGAAGTCAATTGAAAATGAAATGATGCAAAGCAAGAAGGAGCTCGCCGCCAGGGACCTCAGCATTCAGAAAGCCCGTGACGAACTCACCCTGGCACACACACGCATGGCCCAGGAGAGTGAACGGGTAAAAACAGACACTGATACAACTAGTGGTACCGCTCCCACTCCCACTACTACTACTACTAATGAAACAAATTTGTTTGATAACATTGCTAATGTATTTTCTATATGCCCAGTTTCTGCACTCCCTGGGTGTTGGCCTCATTTTTTAAAAACATTTAACTTTGACTTCCCTGACAATGACAAACATGTTGGGAATATTTTACTTGTTACACGATCACTTATTATCAGCAAGTTTGAAAAGGTTGCGCTGGAAAAATGGTGCCTTTGTTCTGTTTGTTCAGCTGATATTTTGTGAAATCTAACCTTTTAGTAAACAATGCCGAGGAGAGACAGGGAGAGGCTGCCAATTCTCTTGTTAATTGTCTCGTTTGTTACAGACTAACTATGCTAGAGCGCTCTGTAAAAGCTTAAAAAATGGGAATAAATGTGTTAAAACATCACATAAATGCAAGTCAATAAAACAGGTTTAGGGAAATGACAACATGTATAAAGACACAAACGTCTACAAATGTGACCGTTTTCATTTACATTTACATACACTTAAGAAAACTTGAATATGTGAGAAATTACTGTGCGGTAATTGCAATGTCTTTAGGATGATACACAGTCTTAAGCTCACAATGGCAGCAAGTATAATATTGATAAAGAATATGTTGTTTGTGTGTCAGGCATCAGGAGCTGAGCAAAGGCTGAAGCAACTACAAGAGGAGCTGAAGTGTCAAAGGCAAAATGCAGAGAGCAGCCGACTGCAACACCAGCAACGCTCTAAGGAACTTGAGAAACAACATCAGAGGGTGAGGCAGAAATGGATGGGAAGATGTGGACAGATGAAAGATTAAGAGAAACAACAGAAGGCGCTTTGAGAAACAAATAAAGGAAGCAAGAGTACATTTCAGATTTGTGTCAAAATAGCTTTTTGTTCTATCTGTAGAAAAGCTGTGTGCCACAGTGCAGTTAACAATGGCTCAGATTTTGTTGTGTGTTGCCTCCAGGATTTGACGGAGCTTCAGAAGGAGAGGCAATGTCTGGAGAAGCAGCATCAGCAGGAGGTGAATAAGCTCAACCAGGAGCTCCAGCAGGCCAGGACGCTCCACAATGCCCTGCAGGCGCAGGCTGACAAGGTAAACGACACACAAGGTCACAGAATCATACACGTGAACAAACAAGCCTTCTAAAATCTGTTTTCATCAACATAAAGCCTTTAAATCTGATCTGTATCAACACTGGAAACCGAGGGCCAAAGTAATATTCTGTACTTATTGTTTGTATTATGGTTCATATGTCTGCTCTGTTTGATCAGCTATTTCCTGTTTCTCTTTCCTGTTTTCTCCCTCTCTTCTCCCCTCTCTTTCTACTGGGATTTATATTATTTATACTAAAGGTCAATAAACTTATCTCACTACTTCTCCCACGCTTGCTTCTTGCCCATGTTGTTTTCTCTCACTCTCTTGCTCTCTGTTTTTCTGTTTTCTTTCCCTCCCCCCACCCGCTCTCCTCTCTGCTTCGTCCTTCTCTCGGTTTCTCCCCAGTGGAAAGGTTGAGCCGCGAAGGTAATAACCTGTGGATGCGTTTGACAGTGCAGAATGCTTTGGTTATGGAAGTTTAAAACAAACTCTTAACTTACAAGTTGTGTGTGAGAAATACTCAGAGTTGTTACTAATAGAGATGTAAAGGCATGGCTGCAGGATGAGGATGAGAAAGATGGAAGATTTGTATGAAGGTGTTGAGGCAAGTTGCATGAAAGAATGAAGGGGAATGTGTTCGTGCTTTAAGACATGGTGTTGCAATTTTCTTTTTATTTGGATTGCCTTTACGTGAAGGAATGCTGTGGTATTTATTTTTGTTAGCAGAACAGTAATACAAATTTTAAACTGAGCACATGGGAAGCCTCTTGACTTGTACAAAACATTGTTTTACCCAAACTTAATCCCTGTTCTTTTAGAGATGCTGTAAAAATTTTTAAAAATGACCGTTCATTCTACCTACAGTGTCCCTTAAAACCTTACTGTAAGCCCTTTGTAAAACACACAACTTTTATCATGTTATATCTGATAAGGCTACAGAGCGTAAACACACAATAGAAGCACAATTTGTGGTGAATCAATTGCATACAAAACATCAGGTACATATTTTACACAGCTCTTTCTGGAACTTATGTTCACTGTTTTTAAAGTTTACCCATGCATGCTGTTTCAGTCATGAGTAATTCATAAAACGTCAAGAATTTCAAAGATTCTCAGTATTCGGTAAATGGACTGATTAAATAAATGTCAAACAGTATATTTCAACATTGTGTGCTGAAGGAACATTTGCGCAAA
Organism: Lepomis gibbosus; assembly: GCA_029875015.1. NCBI lineage: Eukaryota > Metazoa > Chordata > Actinopteri > Centrarchiformes > Centrarchidae > Lepomis > Lepomis gibbosus. The sequence continues at coordinate 10,502 of JAPMOB010243161.1, read as the reverse complement.
TTCTTCTACTGGAAACTAGAAAAATCTGTAATCTCTAAGATGTTTGCTGTCACAGAAAACTCAAAGTGATCAGCTTTGATTTGCATGTAGACACAATTCATGAGCAGTGTTGCAGGAAATAGTTTATACAGCCCCTGTTACTACTTTGTGTTGTAATGAACCTTTTCCTGTGAACACTACATATCATGTAATGAAATTATCTTTAACCTCAAAACTGTCTGTCCATCCCCAACAAATACACTATTCACTCCCAACTAACAATTATTGGCTCAATAAATATTATAATGTGTATATATATTTCTAAAGTTATTATTAGTGGCATAATTTGTCTTCTTAATGACTACCACCACAAAAACCTTTGATGCTGATTCTGAAAGACAAAGCCACAACATTGAATTGCCACTGTGAGCTATATTCACCACCTTGTTTGCTGTTTCATGAAAACAGTACTTTACATATTGCTATGAAGGTAGCATAAGAAACAAGAATAATGAATCTAAAAAGAAATAAAGTAATGCAGGTAGTTACCAATTTGTTGGATTAGTAAAGGTTATGTGATTACTAAAATGCGATCAGAAAAACTATACAGTACACTGTTCACATGTACCATGAGATAATGTGCAGAATAGATGAAGAATGCAGAATGAGTGCTGGTCTTCAAGTCTTCATTACTTTCCCAAGAGAAAGTACAGTAGACAAACGTTAGACACAGCTTATGCTCGCTGTTGATCACTGATTGTTTTCCTGCTTCCTGTTCCCTTCACCTGTCCTGATTCCTGCTCCTACAACAACAGCCATTCATTTCTTAATTTCTTTTTTGTTATTTTTTCTATATCCTTTCCTTCCAGTACTGTTTAATTTTATTTTTGCCAGTTTTGTAACAGCAACTGAGCCATAATACCCTCTATCAGCTCTCTCTACAGAAGCAGGCTTTGGACAAAGAACTGGACACTCTGAAAGAGAAACTGAAGTGGACGGAAGGACAGCTGCAGGAGAGCCAGAAGAAAGAGGCACAGACGCAAGCCAAACTGACGGTAAAACACACACACACACACACACACACACCCTAGTCCTTCAGAGACTGCATGTGTCAATTATTCATTAGCTCAGCTGTGGGTGTATATGGATTTTTAAACATCTTAATGTGCCATATGTCAGTCTAGGATAATAACCTGTAAATAAATCATAATTAAATTGCTTCTTGGCTTCTTCCTTCATCCTGCTGCAATGTTATATTTTAATAAAGAGCATTTCACAGAGCTAAAGAGATGAGTCTGACATTAATTTCTTAAATAGCTTCTTCTGACTACTAAAAAAACCTACTGTACTTGACTTTAATGAAATAGCTGAAAACAAGAAAAGCTGGTGTCCTTATGCGTCAGAAACCTATTTTATTTTAAAAATACCAGACCAAAGCAGTTGCTGCAGGTGATGTTTTACACTCCAGAGAGGTTTGTTTTTGGCATTACATTACATGTATACCAGCTTGCAACATCGGCATAATGCTGTCTTCATGTTTTTTTTTGTGTGGTTGTTTTGTTGCTATTATGACACTGTTATATATGTAGCTCTCAATATGAAGCTCTTATTTATTCTGTATCTGGAAGTCTGAGGCTGGCTGGCTGGTCAACAGACAAATATTTCAAAATTCTGTCTCAAAACAGACCATTGTTATGCATAATGAAGGTTCAACTGAGAACTAATCACTCCAAATAATCTGAGCACTTCTTTTAAATACCTAAACAAGTTTAGTCCTGATGGTTCCATTTTATTTGTTTGTTTGTTTTTTTCCATCCTCGCATTAGGAAGCGATGCGTGAGGCGGAAGGTGTGGCAGTGAGTTTGGAGCAGAGCAGGAAAAAAGAGCGAGCTCTAGAGGAGGAGGGGAGGAGACTGGCAGAGGAGCGAGCCGACGCCCTTCTTCTCCTCAAAGAACTGCAGGGTGAGGAGCGAGCTGTGGTTGGACAAACCCAGATTTATCAGTCATGGGATATGTTTCTAGTGATAATTGTGTTAATGCGATTTTCCTTTTTCCTTCCTTCCCCCACAGATAGTTTCCGAGATCAGGAGTTGGTAGGGATTAAGTGTCTTGATAGGCTCTATTGCAGGACATATACTTGTCAATACAGAGGCTTGAACCAGTGTCCTCAGGTGGACTCCCTGTAATTATGTTGTCGTGTTGATTCATTTTGAAAAGAGATAAAATTATGGACATTAATTATTTAAGTGGTTGAGCTCTAGTGACATTCATAAATGCTGGACTGTACATGCGGTTAATTCCCCTGTAATGCAGAAATCTCTTATCCCAGTGCTGCCATCTGCTGGTCAATGATACACCATCAGTTTTCTCCAATGAAAATACAAGTTACTATTCCAGTAATTAATGTGTTCACTAAAAAGACAGATATGCTATTTCTTTACTGCTTTTCTTTTATTATTATTTTATATGTTTGTATCTCTCTCCTTTTACCTCCAGAGCAAAAAGCTGCCCCAGCAACAATTTTACAACCTGTTCAGTTTTGCCCTGTTGGACAGAGTTTCTCCCCTCAACCTTCTTACTCTCTTCACTCTCGGCCGTCAAATCACATCAAGAGGCCCACTTCTGCCACCTTAGCAGAGCAGAAGAGGGAAGAGGAAGAGGACGTGAACAAGCGAACGGCAGAGACAACAGCATCTTACCCCTCTGACAGAGAGCCAGGAGAAGGCATCGACTCTGAACACATCACTGACCTTATCTCCCCAGACTCTGAGTGTTTACAAAGGGGAGGGCATAGAAGAAAATGTAACGAGGAGGAGAACAAGACTAGAAATGAGGCAATAGAGTGTGACAGCTCTGGGAGAAACAAACACTCCACATTTGATCATGTACTCTCTAGTTCCTCTGTGGATGGTGATGCTTGCAGTGTGATGCTTCCTCCTGAAAAGACACCTTCTCTTAAGTCTGAGCAGGCCAACGCCTCTGAAGACCTCAAGAGGGAGAATGCCTCACTGCGTTTAGAACTACATGACGTGCGCGAAGAACTGCAGAAACGTCTTGAGGACCTGGAAGCCCAGCGGCGGGCCGAGTCAGAAGCCAGGACCCGGCTGAAACAGCTCAGTCGCAAACATGCCGGCCAGGCTGTGGAGAAGGAGAATCAGGACAAGGAATGGAGGGCACAGCTGGAGAGTGAGAGGGCTGAAATGGAGAGGCTGCGGAAGGCCATGGCTGCTTTAGAGACCGAAATGGAGAGAGAAAGGGGGGAAAGAGAAAAGTATGACAGAGAGGGGCAGGAGGAGGAGAAAAACAAAGCGCTAGAAGACCGGGAGAGTGAAATGATAGAGCTTAATATCCAGCTAAAGAGACAGCTAGCGGAGGTGAAGGCCCAGCTGGCTTTAGAGCGAGAAGAGAGAAAGAGAGAGGATGAAGAGAGGAACCAAATAACAGACAAAGACATAGATGTAAAGAAGGAGCTGGGCAGGAAACTGGAGGCACTTCAAGCTGAATTAGAAGAGCTAAAGCGCAGCAAAAACAAAGAGTCACTGGAAGAGGAGAAACTCTTGGTTGCCAACAGCCCGCTGACATATCTGACTCTCCATGATGATGTGCTCAACTCCAACATGGTTCACTGCGACAACAAGCTCCTCTCTTCGCCAGAGCAGCACCTCCTCTTCTGTCAGTCCACCAACCAACGCAACATGCTTGTATCTCATGCAACAGCAGATCTCATCCAGGAAGAGGAATTTGTGATAGATCCTGAACTCTTACTACAGTCAGATGAGGGGCAAACAGGTCGAGTGGCCTCTGACCAGGAGGACGCCAGACAAAACTATCTGGCTGGGTCTTCCCTGGAAGACACCAGAAAGGCACTTTCGAACCTCCAGAAAGGTGAGCCCGCACCCTCAGAATTCATGAAAGAGATGGAGCGTCTGCAGAAAGAGAACGCAAAGGAGACGGAACGTGCTAACGAGTACCAGGTTAAACTGGAGGCCCTGCAGAGCCAGGTAAATAAAAGTGGATAATACAGTTTAGCAGTCAATGTGACTTTGGTTCAGATATAGAAATGGTATTGCAGTGCTGAAGAATAATATTTAAGTAAATAAATATTACTAATTTTAAAAGGAATTTATAAAACATATCTCTATAGCTGTTTTCTGAAAGGTTAGCTACTCAGTGCTCATATAAAGTAGAGTAGAGTTTTAATGCCCCCAAGGAGCATATAGACACCAGTATATTAAAAAAAATCTTACACAGGTGCATAGGTTATTGTTGTCAGTGTTACTTGTCACTGAAACCACTGAGGAAAAAGAAGCCAGAAACCAGGGGACATGGTCAAATTACACATTACACAAGACCAACAGCTGTTGGAATAAAAGACCTTGTATATATGTTATCGCCACCTCCAAGGAAGCAAACCAAACTTAAAAAGTGCTATGTGCTGTCACAGTGTTCTTAAAATAATAAAACTCTGCCTGTTGATTACACATTTCTCTTCAACTTCTCTTTCCACTAATCTTTATTTTTCTTCTCAGGTGACACGTCAGACAAAGCAGCTAACAATGGCCTTTGAGAAGCAGAGTCTGCACATCTCTGGCCTTTTAGCTGAGCTGCAAGAGAAGGAGAGCGCCCTCCTCAGCCAGGGACAGGAACTGCAGCTCTACAAGAAAGAGCTGGATGCACTTAAGGCCCAAAAAGTGGGAGAGGAGAAGAAAAGAGCAGAAGAGATGACAATCAACGAGGTAGAGGATGGGCAACAGATAGAAAAGACACAAGATGAGAGGTCGGTGGAGATCTCAGGGCTTCAGCCAAACCAGGAAGAGGAGTTTGCTGTCACATTCTTGACTACAAACTCACGGGCAGATAGGGAATCTAATGCACAGAGAGATGCAAGTCAACCAGAGATTGTGATTTCTGATGCTGAAAGAGAAACACTGATTAGTGACAACGAAGCACTATGTTTAGGGAAACAGCATCCAGGCTCTGTAGACAAGACTAACGATGACTCTGCTTGTGCGATGGGAGGGACTGAGTGTGGTCAAGATGGAGGAACAACAGACATGGCTGCAGAACTGCTCGCTCTCCGGCAGGAGAATCAGCTGCTGAAACAAAGAATAGAGGGCTTGACTGTCTTTGACACCAGCTATCTAGCATTACACACTGAAAGTGAAAACCAAGGAGACCCAGTCAAGCAAAGCCAAGAGGAAGCCACAGGAGATGCTGTCATGTCCTGCTTGTCAGAGCAGAGGTCACCTAGTGTGCCAAATTACATCACCACTGAGGCACGACAAGCAGTAGAGAGTAGTGAAGATGAAAGAGATTTAGAAAGGGAAGATGGGAGAACTATGAGAGATGAAGATGAGCTGGATGCAGTGTCTGAGCTTCAGATCAACCGCCTGCAGCAACAGGTACTGACAGTGCACCACCTCTTAATGTCTTTCTGAAGAGAGTGACAAAAATATGATATATTAGTCACATAGACGGCAAAATTGCCATGTAGATGTTGGTAGATAGATCAGTAAAGGAAAACATAGAACCCGAATGTTTATAAGATGAGAGTATTCCAGACTTAACTAATGTGCAAAAATGGACCTGTATACAAATTATATAATTGTATTTTTCCTATTTGAGTTTTATTTGAAAAATCTGCTTGATTCAGTCTGTCCTGTCCTTCTCCTCCTGTCCAGGTGGTGGAGCTGCACATGAGGGTACGGGCTCTCTCTGAAGAGACCCAGGAACAGGCAGAGGAGCTTGCTGTGTGGAGACTGGCCTCTCAACCAGCCATAACATTTGACCAGTTCCTTCTCAACAAGGACAACAAACCTGAGACCCAGGACCAGATCTTTGCTGTGATACAGTCCCAGTTAAACCAGCCGCAGACTGATGAGATGACCCACATCCTGCCAGGGACCCAGGTTCAGTCACCTTACCAGGGTGTTCAGGAGAGTCCTGGTAGCGTGACATGTGTCATCAGAGAAGATGAGTTGCTCCTCTCGTGCTCCTCCAACAAACTGCAGGGCCGCATGTTGTTCTCCAGGTAACACAGTCACACCAGGGCTGAAGGAGTGATCAAAAATATGACTTGCATTTGAGACTATGTAAAGTCAGCTGATCATGATAACTAGGATGTACAATGTAATGAATCTACGTTTCTGTCATCTTCTTTTGTGTATGCTTTGAATTAACGTTCTTGTTTTGTCACCAGACTGCAAAACAACAACTGTCCTGAACCAAAGAGTCTCCATCCCTTTAAAAAGACTGCTGAACTTCAGGAATACACTCAGGACACTGCCAAGATTGACAGGGTGATTTTCTTTTATTCTTTTAATCATCTCTTACTCACATACCAGACCACTATATGAGCTTTAGGCTCTTTATATCAAGTGTTCCTAGAATATTTTAGTAGAAATCCCTCAGTAGCTATATAAATGCTGTCCATTTAGAAGGAGTGTTTTTCCAGTTACGCTTAATTTTACAGGGCTGTAATTTCCTGTGAATTTCCTCAGGACTTTCTTGGAAAGAACTGTGTAATTTGGTGCAAATTACAGAGAAAACAGAGACAGGGTTAAATTGGGTCAAATCAAATAATCCCAAATCACAGCTAGTCTAAGCCAGAGTGTTTTAGTCAGTGCACATCAGACCAGCTGAACATGCAAAACATCTGTCTACAGGGAAGCACACAATTCAACATCTATGGAGAACAAGGTTTCTAGTAATAAATTAATAATGACTGAATTTTTATGTTGTTTAGATAAATCTTGTCTTTGAAGGAAATTACTATTTTCCCGATAATTAATACCACATTACACAGTTCTTTCCTAGAAATGTTTTATGCAATTGTTATGAAATTATGGACCTGTAAAATGAAATGTTGCCATTTTTCCTTTGTATCAAATGGCAAAACACATGTCTCTCCTCAGTACTTGTCTTTACTAGGCAAAACAGAGAAAAGTGCTTTAGTCCACAGCTTTGACTTACAATTATTGGGCACATCTTTTTTCACATATGGTATTGGGCCTTTCATTGTTATTGTTTTGTCTTCACTCAGGAATGTGAAAAAGAAAACCAGGAGATAAACTTCTTACATCAGTCAAATACCTGTCAAACACAACACAAGGAGAAGAGAGAAACTGAAGTTTTCCAGATGTCATCTGAGAAAACTTGTCAACAATATGTCACCAAAGATTCCCATAAAGTCTCTGGACCAAAGCAAACCAAAACAGTGGCATGTTACCTGGAGAATCCTGAGGGCAAACCAGATGCATCCAGAACAACCAGTGAAATAAACATAACCAATGATTCAGACAGAGAAGTCAGGACAGAAATGAAAAGTATCAGCAGTCAAACAGAAGAGAGTTTGTATCCTCGCGGTGCTCCAACAGCAAAAGAACTTCACTGTGCCTACACACAGACTGAGGAGGAGGAGAAGGAAGAAGATGAAAATGAAGAGTCAGTGGAATCCCCTCCTGTCTCTCCTGACCCATTATCTAAGGGGGCAGAATTGGGAGACAAAATGTTTTCAGTTTCTTTCCCCATCCCAGCTGACCCGGCCAGTCTGGCTGCAAGAATCCGCCGTAACAGGACGCAGCTGTCAGCCGCCTTTGATGACACAGAGTATGAACCCTATGGACTGCCAGAAGTTGTCATGAAAGGTAACTTCATTAGGCTACTCTAGAAAATGCAGGGTACGCAGATGTTAATAACAACAGCCGTCATATATAAGCTACTTTCATAAAACAGTATTATAATATACTTTCTTCTGTTCCAAAACCAAAAGCATAAAACACTGGGGAAGAGCTGCCGACATTTATAAATGACTAAGATGTTGCCTTCATGTGGCTTTGTTGCAGTCCGTCACATCCTAAGTGTCTGAAAGCTCCACCTCTTCTCTTATGTCTGCACTAACTCTATTATTAATGACTGTAAAAAAAAAAAACACACACAAACATTTTAATCAAGATATGTGTCTTGTTATTTCCAAAGTGTCCTCTAACTAGTTTTGATTTGGTTCAAGACATTTTTTTTTCAATTTTGACAGAGCTAGACTAGTATTTTCCCCGCCTTCCAGATACAGAAGTTCCTGCCTCTCTTTATGTGCTCTTTATCTTTGTGCTTTCACATTCTGACCTTCGTCTTCTTTCTCCTAATCCTCTTATTAATTGCGTTGTCGCTCCCTTTTCGTCCTGCAGGTTTTGCCGACATCCCCAGTGGCCCCTCATGTCCCTACATTGTGAGACGAGGTTTGTTAGGGACAGCTGTTGTACCTGGCCCTCAGAAAGAACCCGCAAAGGAGGAGGAGACGGATTAAAACACAACTACAGGTAACCTCCAGAGACTATCTATCTTTATTTAACGAAATGTGTGAAATGAATTGTTCTTTTGTAATTTATTTGTAGCTTTGGCAATACTGTTGTTTTACATTCATGTCAATAAAGCTGAAATGAATTGACTGTCCATAAACACTGAGAAAACTAGTGTAGATTTTATGTCCCAAGAAATTCAAAAAGCATGGTGAGTAAGTAAGTTAAGCTAACTTAACATTGTTTTTTCATTTAATACAACAATATCAGGGTGTGTAAAGGTCCTGACAGGGCCTTAACATTTTACAGATTTAGACTGAACATGCTGATGCATACAAATAAATCAAATTTAATGTTTAAACATTTTTTATGTTTGACCATAAACAGCAAGTTCATTAGAGATCAATAACCTGTTTCATAGCTTGTTGTGTTTAGTTTACTTGGTCTATATATGGGAATAAGGACACAGATGACAAATGTCAATGTCTCAAAACTTTATAAAGAGAAAGTCTAGCATTAATTGTACACAGTCTGGTTAGATAACACAACTGGCTTCTGATATAAATAATTTATTTCATCTTCTTTCAAAGTGATGGTTTCTTTCCTCCAGTGGAGTGATCCATCATTGATTTTCAATAATTTTGTTATTGTCAACAAATAATTTTCAATTGTTTTGTTAATTGATGAATCCGGCAAAAATATTAAACAAATGCTAATCATTTTCTGGTTGTAGCTCCTTCAATATTATTTTTCTTAGATCATCATAAATCAAATATGAGTTTTGAACGGTTGCTCAAAAAAAGCCAGTTGAAGCGGGTTTTATTTTTGAGATTTTATAGACTAAACAATTAATTAATCAACGAAACAAATAATTGTCAGATTAAACAATAATGAATGTAATTGGTAGTTGCAACCATAGTGCCATATCTAATCATATCACAAATAACGGTGTGGCTCATTGATGCTTGTTAGTAGGATCAGTTCATTATTAATTTTGATTTTTTTGTTGACAATATGAAAAATTTAGAATATCACCAGACTTATCAAGTGAAATTAATGTATTAAATTATTTTGTTTTCTTTTTTATTTGGGTAATCAAGATTTAGACTCTTTTCCAAGACTAAAATATGTCTTAATCTGTGTGTTTTTGCACACTGACTATCTACAGATCTGGTGGAAAGAAGTGATCGCTATGGCTTGACAATGATCCTTAGTGGTGGATGACAGCAGCTGTACACGGACACTCCAGTCACCAGCAATGTGAAGCACTTCAAACTAACACCAGACCAGTTAAAAAGTGCTTCAATCACTAATGGACTTCTGTATGTGTGTGCAGGTAACTGGGCCTGTACTGGCAGAATCAACATTTCCACTGTGGATGTTAATGGTCACTAGTTTATCCTCTAATTGCAATGTGGAGACATAGCTGTCCATCAGAGTGCTGTTACGTACACTCACCTGTGTATTTTGGTACAGAAGTAGTGATTTAGGGATGTTTCTTGAAGTTAAAAAACACTTTACCAAATGGACTGTTTAGTTTGAAGTAACTTAAGGCTCTAGCCTTGTTTGAATGACAACAGTGTTGATGCTTTTCTAAACACACACTTGTCAAGATAAGTTTGACTTGTTTTCCAAAAGGGTGAAGCCAAGACAGGCCTGCTGTGAAAATGTAATGCATATATGTTTTTCTTCTTTTTAATTCTTGAGGTGGCTTATTTATGGACACTTGAATGTGTTACAGTAGTGGGTAGGTGTTTACAAAAAGTGTGTGTGTGTGTGTGTGTGAGACGTTAGCTGGGAATATGAACATGTGTATCCTCGTTTTGATGTTACTGTTATATATATGTGTGTGTGTGTGTGTGTGTGTGTGGGAGAGAGAGGGGCAAGCTCGAGTCTATGACTCAGTCTAACCTGCGTTGGTTTCCGCTCCATGTATGGTGATACACACTGTGCTCCCTCTCTCCTCCTCCTGCTTTGCTTCTCTGTCTTACACTAATGAGCGCTCAGTGGGTAGCTCTGAATTAACCAGAAACTGACATTTAAAGCTTTATTTTATTAGCAGAGCATACAGATGAATTCAGTTGGTTTCTTATATTTGATCAGATATAATTTATTTGATTGGTGTAACTGTTTTTGATAGATTTTTTATTGCACATTTGTTGCTGTGCCATAGACGACCGTAGGCCACATGTATGTACATTGTAGAATTTGTATATATGTTTTGAGTTG
>JAPMOB010243160.1:0-18806 GCA_029875015.1 Lepomis gibbosus | reverse complement strand
AGAAAGTATGAAACTGTCCCGTGTTGTCTGATCTTGGCGCTCGGCAGCAACGCGTTCTCCAGCTGGGAACGTCGCCATGATCGATGCAGCGTTTCTGATTGTAAAGTCAGGGCACGTCTGGAACGTGAAGATAATATGTGAGCAGCACAGCAACATTACTGTAACAACCAATCAAATTGACCAACTATACAGAAAACGTTTTAGCTCATAAAGTGAAGCTAGCTCGCTAACTAGCTTACAGAGACGAGTCCCGGCGTTCGGCGCCTCCTCTTCAGACGCTCCGGTGTTTCCAGCAGAGCTCAGACCTTCCTGGCTGAGTGAAGAGTGAAACGCTGCCACACTCTGGAGGATTTAGGTGGTGAAGGTGTTTCTGCAGCTCTGATGGTGTTTTAGTAACTTTAACGTTCACATCACTTTACTCTGTTAAGCTGACGGTGTCGCTACGGCCCGATGACGTCATGAACAAATCGATTTTTGTCGACTACGTCGATTAGTTGCTGCAGCCCTATTAATTATGTCAAGAACAATTAAGACAACTTCACAGGGAATAATCTTCCATCTATTAGAGTTTGTAGGTATTTGTTGAAACGTCATGCATGAAAGTCAGCAGTTAAATTTAAAGAGGACATGAAGCACTAGTTTACTTTTCTGGGCTCACTGTAAAATACCTTCCCACAGCTTGGAGCAGCAAAGTAAAGCTAAAACTCTGGAATGATGTCAACTACACATACTTTAAACTTAAGTCAAACTCTTGACTCCGTACCATCTGCAGGTTGAAAGTTCATTTCACGAGGGAATGTTGTCTCATTAGCTACGTCTTGCTATATACTGACAGTGTAACACACACAGCTCTGCACAACTGGATTTCACTGATGGCTTAAAACTAATCCTGCAATTGCAGATAGCCTGATGTTGCTCTTCCTCTGGTAATATCCATGAGCTCCCTGATGTGGGAAACCAGAAGGGAGTAGATCTTTGTGTCTGTTGGCTGTTAAATGGCTAAAAGTAAAATGATGTATTTGTACAGGGAAGCTCAAAGGGGTAACTGAAAAGTGGGACAGTGAAATATATGGAATGATATCAGTGACTAAAGGCCATGTCACTGATTAACCTTCTTTGTGCTTGTATATGTAACAGCATATACACTGCTTATTAAAGCAGTGGTTGTTTATATAAAACTAACTGGTGGTTTTATTCAGATCCAGTAAGTTTACCTTCATCAGCTTTTAGTATCATCTTATAAGTCTTTGAATGCAACGCCAATGTTAGAACTAATCCTCTGGTAAATGAGATATCCAGGTATATGCAAATTGTCCATGAATGACGATAAAAAAAACATCAGGAAACTATTTCTGGTTTCAGAAATAAAGTCATGTGGGGGAAATAAATTAGTATGCTTTTACAGTCTGCTGTCCAGTCCTCCTATGCTGTGGGCTCAGAGGAAAATTTGAGAGGTGGCATTCTCTGTTCCAGACTGATATTGTTTGTCACTTGCATGTATCCTTGCCAGAGCTTTCCCTTATCCAAGGACAGCACAATGCTACATAGCAGGGCAAAGCCCCAGAAAATGATGTCACCCTCTAAGAACCTAATCCATGACCAGGATGTTGAAGGATCTTCCTCTCCTCCTTCATTTGCACCAGAGTAAAATAAACAAGGGCCATGGCTGAACCCAACTAGAAGAAACAGACAGATTATTTATCTCTAAGCAGGATGAACTGAAATGAACTGCTTAAAGAATCCCTGACTCAATCATGGGTACTTCCAAGGACAGTGAGGACTGCATTCCATCTGTGCAAACAGAGCCATCAAAGTTTGCTCCAACAATAAAAGGTTATTTTTCACCAAGCAGGAATCTTTACTGCTAGAAGCGATACACACGAGCAATATTTAACGTGCTTAAAGTCTTCCGAGGGGCTAACGTCAACAAAGTATTATGGACAAAAAAGTGTGGTCAAAGTGTAAACTTTAGCGGTGCGGCTCTTTGGATGGCAATATCGGTTAATAGGCTGTTGCTAATTAGCAAAGGTTAGCATGCTGACATGTAAACTATGATGTCACAATTGCAATTATGTCCGTGCCAGCCTCAGTAACCACCAGCTTCTGCACATGCAAATCTCTCATTCAGCATTTCTTTGATTGGTCTTTCTGAACAAATTAAGTTTGTTTAGCTTTATTTTCCATTTTTGTTTAATACATTAAAAAAATCAGCTCCACTTCAGCAGTTGCTGTTACAAATTGAATTCATTGTGGTTTTAATGTTGAAAACAGACGCCCCCGGTACCGGGGGTAACAGTGCTCTGGGCGAAATTACTGATCGAATTTTATTTTTCTTACCGTTTTAACTCCGAAACTCGGCGATGTTGTTGCTCTGAGTCTAAGCGGGCGCCATCTTGATTATTGTGCAACACCCGCGAGCTGCCTGCCTGCTGTTGTCTTTTTCTGCAGAGAGGAAACGTGCCGCTTGAGAACACGCGGTGTTTTTCTCCATTTTGTGGGCCATCCCTTGGAGATATATAGACATGCAGGGTACCAAATGAAAGGTCTGCTCAAGCCGGACCAATGAATGTTGAATGCAAATGTTGTATGATAACTATTGTATTTTAGTGTATTTTCATCAGATTTACAGTTACAATTGCATTCTGTGTATTAGAAGATATTCAGTTGCATTAAAATCTTCCTCATGATGGTTTTGATGGTTTAGTGCATTAAAATATAGCTTTTTTTACCAGGCGAGGATGAAAATATCATATTTTTGCTTTATTGCATCTCCATGTAGTCTGTAAAAGTCAAATAAATATATTAATATACAATGGATTTATATTCCTCAGCTTCTGACTTTTCAGAGGCCAGAATTATGCATGAGGCCTAATGGTTGAGGAGTTATTCCTGATTCATTTTGGGTTCGTTATTTTAGGTGTTTTTTCTGGAAAATGGTGCCTGTTTTCAACAGTATTCAAAGCGCAGGAAAAGTGCAGCTACAAAGAACTGTAGACTCAAAGCCGTTTTTAAACTCTCACTCTCTACAGTATCTGTGCATGGCAACCACAGAATGGATAAGGTCAAGGAAAGACACATGGTAAAGGTATGGTTAGGCAACTAAAACACTTGATTTAGGTTAAAGAAAGATTGTGCTTACTGTTAAGAAAAAGGAAACTGTTAATATCGGGTCTGTCGAAGGTTTCTTCTTGTAAACTGGATATAATACACGGCCTTCACCACACGCCCAACCTCCACACTTTTACGTTCTGGCTTGGTAAAGGCCACAAAACGTCGTGCATTGTATTGAAAACTGGATGTAAATCGTTAGGTGCTGGATCCTTTAGAACGGATGTAATACCTAAGGATCCTGAACTGTTGCACTGTAACAGCCAGCATCCGTGTTTTATAACAAATATACTCGTGCTGGGTCAGTCTGGTCTCTAAAACCTAAATCTCGTACCTTGGTTGGAGACATAATTGACATTAATTGATTTGTCAGTTTGTGTTTTATTAGTATTTACAATAAAATATTCATGTTTAGGTCACCTGAAACGGTGTAACTATGGCAACAGAAGAGGTTATGTCATCTTTGCCTGAAGTATAAAAGCGACAGGAAAGTGAAAGTTACATTAGTTTAATATGATTGAGTAAATCGCCTAATTTGACCCTGATCTGAACAGGAGCACGACCTACTTGCTTGTCTCCTTCCTCACAGGACACACGACACATGTTAATGTTGATTTCAGATGCTTTGTATGCAGAGACGGGGTGTTGTCTAGCAGTTTCCTGCCTTAGAGTGAGGGCTAAGAATACAGGAAGATAACAAAGCTATTAGAAGTGATTAATGGTGGGATGCGTGTGTGACGAGTCTGACAAGCAAACCCACACGCTAAGACAGTTTATAAATCTGCACCTTATTTATGAATCTGTTGCTGGGCCGAAAGGTCTTTCATAACAATTATCAGTAAATCCAAAGTATGCGAAAATAACATGTTCTGCATGACATATTCCAAAACATTTTTATTAGATGCCTCGGTGTACTGAGGTCTACTTATAGAACATATGACATCTACTTATAGGGCATGTTTACCCACATTCTTTTTGGGAGTACTTCCAGTCTGTGTCGACGTTTGAGGCTTCAGTGTCTCAGTCTGTTTGTGTGTGTGTGTGTGTTTGTGCATTTAAAGCAGGAAGGTACGCAAATTAGAGATTATGCACAAGTTTTGTGGGGTTGTGGGGTTAACCTCTGATTAATTGCACAGCTCCAGTTGGTTGCGGTGAGGGCACGCTACTGTAATTTTGCAGCTGCTTGATTTCAGCATATGACACATACAGTCCAATTGGCCTTCCGACCGCATACCAAAGCACTTAAAATAGTGTTCGTTTCTCAGAACTCTTTGCTGTCAACAAAACAATATGGGGAGTTATTAATAATGTGTTTTCCTCTCAATTGGTTGCATGTACAGACAATAAAAAAAGGACTCTGCTCTGGAGGTTGGTGATGTTTTGCTCCTGTCGTGTCTTTTCAAAATGTATAAAATTTGAAAAACTGTTGCTCGTTAAGACTTGCTTTGGATTTGATCTTTTTAAAGATGAGCTTAATAGTGTGTGTGTGTGTGTTAGTGTGTTAGTGTGCCTAGGAATGAGTGAAAGGTATCGATGACAGTAGGCTTTAAAGGTTGTCCACAATTAGAATGATACCTATAACAATGACTATGTGAGCATCCACTGAACCAGCACTGGTGAACGAAAACGTTCTGTAAATATTTGCCCCAAGCAAAGTCTGGTGAGGGAGAAACTCTTTTTAAACCTTATTCTGGGGCAAGTTGTCAAACTCTTTCAGTGATTTTTATCACAATTTAACGCTGATTCTATTCATGTATTATTCCCCTCCAGATCTTCAGAAATAGTTCAATAGTTCATCCTTTGCCTTCACAGCTGCTTGTGACCTCTCATGAGGGAGACTGTTAAAGACCTCCCTATACCACAGGGCAACATAAGGAGAAGCTTTGACCCAATTTTGTAAATTGGGTCCCTGGAGGGAAGACCTAGAAGGACAACCTGTGGGTCCTCCTGAATTTTCATTTTAAATATCCCACCGGCTACCTTGGAGAATCTGGTGATGAGCTTACTTTTCCAAAAACAATGAAAGTACGTCCCTCTTTTCAGATTGCACTTGGTACACAAAGGGGAAATTGATCTTGTTTAACGGGGGTAATGTACAACCTATGAAATATCTTGTAATGAATCTCCGTCAGCCTGTTGCATGTAGATGTGGACCTGATCAGACATATAGTTGCCTGCCAATCATCCTCGATATATTCATTGTTCAAGTCCCTTTCCCACCTGTGAGAGACATTAGGTAAGTTGTATGTGGCAGAGAGACTAACAAGAGAGTAAAATGATGCTGTTTTCTGTTGTGGCGTTTTAAAATAAAATCTCTCCACATCACTGTAAAGTTGTAGGGAAGGATGCATCTGTGACGGCCCAAAGTGTCTAACTGTAGGTACCCAAAAAAATAACGTTTGGGAATATTAAGTGTTTCCTGTAGTAGCTGGAAGGAGTTATTATCTTTAAGTAAATCGCCAATTACATGAATTCCTTTATCCCGCCACAAAAGAAACATGGATGAGCTGACACCTGCAGGAAATTCAGGATTTTGGCTTGTGGGAGACATTTTTCCTTCGCAGTTATTTAGACATATCATGCCGTATCCTAATACTGTTGTAAATGATAGGATCACATGGTATTTTTGGATTTATACTCTTTGCCTCACAAGTAACCAAGCTCCATGCAGAATGAGGGTAACAGACCCAAGAATCAATACAGGTCTCTCTCTTAAGATATGTCGTAGCCATAGCCAAAAGTGGCGTGCATGACGGGCCCAATTGTAGAGCAACATATTAAGGCCACCCATATCTGCAGGTTATTGTAATACCTTCAGCTTCAGCCTAAGTTTCTTGCCTTGCCAAATAAATTTAGAAAATGCCTTCTCTAGGTCTAGATTAATCTTCCTTGAAAGATATAAAGGGAGCATTTGGCACCAGCCATACCGACATAGGCAGCGTCTGCGCTGCGGTTTTGTATAGAAGTCGAGGGAGAACATTCATCTTCTGCCATCGCTCTAGGTCTCTTTTAACTGATGTGCAAAGTGGGGTGAAATTCCAAGGAGACCTTTATCCCTAAGTAAGTAAGTTGAACATCTAAAAGGAAAATTCTGCAACGCATCGGAGGTATTTCAGACACCTAATGGCATAGCTTCAGATTTACCAAAATTTATTGAAAACATTCATGATTACAGTGATTGATAGGCGAGGAGATCGTCCGCATACAGGACAATTTTGTGCTCCTTATTCCCTATTGTTACCTTTACACTGGTATTTAGTCATATAGTTTCAGCTATTGGTTACAATGCTAAAGCAAAGAGAAGTGGGCTGAGAGGACACCCCTCAGGAACGCCCTTTGCAACAGGGAAGGTTTCAGAGTGTCTCCTGTTAGATATGACAGTAGCTTTAGGCGAGTGATAGATGGTCCGGATCCATTTAAGGAAGTCTCCCCTTAAACCAAATCTCCCCAAGACGTCAAACAGATGTCAAAGGCCTTTTCTGCATCAGGTGAGACCGCCAATGCCATCTGTTTTTCTGTGGTAAATTCTATAATATTTAAGAGCCTTCTTAAATTGCTAGAAGAATAGCGTCCATAAATAAAGCCTGTCTGATCAGAACTTATAAGTTTGGGGAGTAATTTCTCCAGGCGTTGGCCAGGAGTTTTGATAGCAATTTGCTATCAACAGAAAGCCAGCGGATGGGTCTATAGGACCTGCACAGGAACCAAGTCAGGAAGTTTATTCTTCTTTAATATGACGGAGATATTAGCACTGTCTTGACAGAATTAATCATGTACCTCACCTACACTGAACAAAATTATAAAGGCGACACTTTAGTTTTTGCTCCCATTCATCATTAGCTGAACTCAAAGATCTAAGACTCTCAAATATTTGAGAGATTTCACAAATCTGTCTGTGAGCACTTGATGATCCATCCACCTCACAGGTGTGGCATATCAAGATGCTGATCAGACAGCATGGGTACTGCACAGGTGTGCCTAGCCACGATAAAAGGCCACTCCAAAATGTCCAGTTCCACTCCTCACTGAGCACAATGCAAGTTTTGAGGGAGTGTGCAGCTGGCATACTGATTGCAGGAATGTAATTTCTCTACCATAAGCCGTCTCCAAAGGCGTTTCAGAGAATTTGGCAGTACATCCAACCGCAGACCATGCGTAGACCACGCGTAACCCCACCAGCCCAGGACCTCCACATCCAGCATCTTCACCTCTGAGATCGTCTGAGACCAGCCACCCGGACAGCGGCTGCAACTGCCGGTTTGCTTAACCACAGATTTTCTGGACAAACTGTCAAGAAACGTCTCAGGGAAGCTCATCTGCATGCTCGTCGTCCTCATCGAGGGTCTCGACCTGACTGCAACTTCGCACAGCCGTTGAAGAGGAGTGGACCAACACTCCACAGGCCGCAATCAACAAACCTGATCAACTCTGTGTGAAGGAGATGTGTTGCACTGCATGAGGCAAATGGTGGTCACACCAGATACTGACTGGTTTCCAGACCCCTCCAATACAGTGAAACTGCACATTTTCGAGTGGCTTTTTATTGTGGCCAGCCTAACGCACACTGCTGTCTGCTCATGCTGCCTGATCTGCATCTTGATACGCCACACCTGTGAGGTGGATGGATTATCTCTGCAAAGGAGAAGTGCTCAATGACACAGATTTTGACAGATTTGTGAACAATATTTGAGAGAAACAGGCCTTTTGTGTTCACAGAGAAAGTCTCAGATCTTTGAGTTCAGCTCACGATCAATGAGGGCAAAAACTAAAGTGTTGCGTTTATAATTTTTTTCAGCGTAGATTGAAGCCATAGACACATAAAAACACATAAAGACAACTTTACTACTACGTAAGTGCATCAGCAATGAATTGCCAAGACTTTTTTTCCCCAATTACAAGATGTTTTTAATCACCTGCAGATTCTACAAAGTTGGAACTTGTGGGCTAGATAAACCAGAACACATGGACTTTTCATAGCAGACAGACATAGACGAGTGTCGCAAGCCTGACTGACTGAACTGAATTTGTTGTCTAATGACCATGGCGCCCTGACAGTAGCACTGCGGTAAAAATGTCAAGTTACACATCACATCATAAATCAACATAAAAGTTTTACTCCAACATTCTTCTTCAAGAGCCACATAATGTCCGTCCAACCAGAGAGAACTGACACAGTCTTATATAGAAATCTGAAAAATGGAAACTTTAGGAAAATCGCCACCTTTTAAAATGAGGAAAAATGTGATGCAAAACTGTCTGATAATCCTAAACTTTATGCCGACCAGGATGTCATGAAGAGAGTTTTGTGCGACTCATTCAAGGTGACCAAAGAGGAGAGTTAGAAGATTTAGATGCCTTGCTCCTGGACGTCCTCAGTGTGTGTTTGACTTGAGATAATTCAAAGTGAACGGGTGGGCAGGGAGCCACTGCAGGCAAGGAGACAGGCTGTCAGGAGGCGGGAGACTGGCCAAGGATCCCGACCCGCCACACGGCAACAGCTCCATGACGTGGCAAGGCCGTCCGTGCTGAGAGGTGCACAGTAACGGAAACCTCAGGCTGGTTGCTTCCCTTTGCTTGCTCGCTCTATCTCTACATCTAATTCTCTCCCACATATAGATTTACACAAAAAGAACACACACACTTCTAACCCTGGTTTAAATCACACGTCACCCCTCATGTGTGACCGTACGGACTTGAGGCATGCAGTCTGAACACAGAGGAAGGATTAAGAGCTGAAAAGCCATAAAAATACAAAAAAGAAATGTTTAAGAATTAAGTAAGGCTAAGCTAAGTAAAGTAGGATTAGGATTCAGTAACATTCAAATGTTACCAATTCAGAAATCTGAGGGTCAATGACGTGTAAGGATTTTCAACAGGCCAATTTTAAGATACAAAACATTAAAACATTTATTGCTGTTGTTCAAACATTAAGAATGCTGTGTCCACATAAATGAAAGTAATTTTTTCAAATGAAATGATTTCAGTGTTTTTTCAGCTACATAAACTGTTTGTGGCCTTACAAAATGTCATGTGGTGCGACCATAATTTATTTTAAAATTAATTCATTTCCTTAACATGCTTAACAGCTTTTACAAGTTCTCAGTAATATAAATGTTTTATTTACAATTTATTTGCTTTTCTTTTGGATTTTTGGAAATAATGATCTATTAATTTTGTTCTATAATGTTACAATCCCTCAATCCCTAATTCTTAAGTGCAGTTTATTGATCAATTTTCTCTGTAAATTGCTTAAAAATGATTAAAATGTTTTAAAAAAATACCATTCACTTAAACATATTGAATAAGTAATTAATAATTTTGTCATTGTCACATTTTATCTTAAGATAAAAAAAAGGGGAGAGCTAACATGTTAATGTTTTTTCCGCTGATGAGATTTACTTCTTAGGTATTAAAACATTTTCAGTAGTCGTTAGAATTGAAGAAATTCAGTCGGTAGCTAGTTCTTACTATAAGGTATTAGAAAATTATAGAGTACAAAGAAGCTCTACCCTGAGAACTTTATTTGCAGGACCTGAGTAGCAACCGCTGCGAGGTCCCCGTTGTTATGCAAGTAATTATTATTCTAACCCCCAGAATTGCCATAAAATTTATATCTGATATTAGTCTTTCACATGGATGAGGCTTAATGGCTCTATAGCGCCCCTAGAAAATTTATACATTGGAGGGAGTTAATGTGCTTAGTTACTCTATAGGTACCTGTATAATGTTTATGAGAGCTGTGTTGTGTAGCGTGAGTGTACGTGTTGACAAATGTTTATTTCTGTATTTTGTGTTATCTTTGTAAAGCTGCAGAACGGACCAAAACAAATTTGCCTTCGGGGACAATCAATCTTATTTCATTAACTTATACGAAGTAGCCCTCGATGTGCAGATATATAATCTCTAGACATAACAAAACTTCTTGAAACCGTACCTTGAACACAACTAGAAGTTAGCCATTTTGAATTTACAGTGCAACTCTAGAGCATTTTTTGCAATTTACCGGCACGTCAAATGTTTCACCTTTAAACAGGAAGTTGCACTAACTTGGTCAAATCTGACCCCTCACATGTTAGATTCCCACAAGAGCCCCGCCCCTGGAGATATCTACATGCCAGTATATCACAGTCATAGTGTCACTTTACTGGCAACAGAAAATGACATGTTTTGACGTACTTCTCCCAGCAGGTTGACGCTTGAGCCATCAAACGCCGTGGCGATGAAACAGGAAGTTCTTACTGGCAACAGAAATTAAACCTTGTATGACAAGTTGAGTCCCATGAAATTTTGTGTGGTCCACACTTAATATACTGGAACAGGACGTGTAATTATTGCCTGTAGGTGCCACGTAGGGGACACAGGAAGTGACATTTCTCCTGCTCTCCTTCGTGTCCAAAACGCATGAAAATTCAGAGCCCAATAATGACGCAGCGGCGAGGGCCCTTTCTTGACACTTTTAGTGATTTTATTTTCCTATTGTGACAACTAAATACCCCATAGAATTAAGGTCACAGGTGAAGGAGCTGATTTCATGGTATCTCATGTGATGATAACAACCATTCACAGATTAGCGCATCTGAAAAGGGGGCCATGCCACAACTTGTCTCCAATGAGACACCGTAGATCGGTTTTACAAATTCATGAAGGAGTACATGGAAGGGACAGGGCTCTTTTTTTTGCAAGACGNTTGCCACCCAGAGCTTGATGCAGAACAGTAGATGAGATTCCCCCTGACATTTTCAAAGTATCAGGGTGTGCCGAATGGTAGTGGCATGCAAAGCGAGTCTAAAGCAGTGCCTGAACTTTTGAACCTGTCACCTCGTCTTTCTTCCCTGCAACTGCATGTGGACTCTGCCGGCCTTTGTGTTACAAGCTGAAGATGGAATCGGGGAGGTTGGACTTTGTGTGAACTTTTCTCATTAACCTAATTCCCCCCCTTCATACACACATATACACATAGATTTTACTACGTCCCTAGTCCACCACATGACAACTGATTCCTAATTGAATGTATTGTATATGAATTATTAATTCATGCTCTGGAATTACTTCATTCGTCTGCATGAATTAATGTATTCCTTTGCATTATCAGTTATGGAGGGGCACAGTGTTGTTAGCTACAGACTGTGTTTTAGTATAGAGGGGTTATCACATTTATTACTGTCTTCTTGGCCAAAGCATATACTGTATGTGATCGATGTTATAAATGTGCTCACCACAGTATTTACTCTTGTTTTGGATTGAGATGGATGAATATATTTATTTTCATGTTGTTATGTTTGGCATCCCCTCACTGCACTTTATGGCTTTGAAGTTTTTGCTATGTAACTTACACAATGAAGCTGGGGGGTTGAATGTGTATGGGTATTAGCGATGGCATCATCCCTCTAGGATTTCACAGATCTTTTTTTTGTGATTGTTGCTGCAGCTTTTCTAAATAATTGCGATGTCTTGGAACGCTGTTTTTTTGCCGTGAAACTGTGGGAATATGTGAAAACTTGCAGTTGGATGTGATATTTTTGACTTTAGAATTATAGTTGAATCATTAAGAAGAACCCTGACCCTAATCCTGCATATTTAAACCAGCTTGCGTCAATTCTTTCAGCACTTGCCTGCCTGTGGCACAGTGATTTCACTTGTTTGGCGTCCTCCAAGTGTTTCTGCCACTCTTCATGTATGTTTGCGGTGTTTGTCAACAGACAACTTCCTGTATGTACGACCGCATTTCTGCACGTTTTTTGTAAAACAGTTTACCTCCGCTTTAGTAAAGAACATCTGGATACTGTTTTTACGGCCCTTTTTTTGTCTGCAAGTGTGAGACGTTGGTCTGCGACTTATAAACAAGGAAGTGAGCTTTCAGACGTATGACAGCGGTTTGCGGGAAACTGGGATAATAGGTCAAAGTTTTGGTTATTGGTCAAAATTGCAGGTTGCGCTGAATTCCCATGGATTTGTAAATGTAAATGCTCCGTACTTGTATAGCGCCTTTCCAGTCTTTTCGACCACTCAAAGCGCTTTTAAACTACATCTGCATTTACCTTTCACTCACATTCACACACTGAGCCTAAGTGCTCAAACAGAAACTGACAGTCACACACATTCATACACTGATACACTGTACACTGTCATACACTGTTCTGCTCAAACAGAAACTGACAGTCACACACATTCATACACTGGCGGAACAGCCGCCAGAGGCCAGAGGGGTTCAGTGTCTTGCCCAAGGATACTTCGACATGCAGCCTGGGGGAGCCGGGAATTGAACCGGCAACTTTCCGATTAACAGCCAACCCGCTCTACCTCCTGAGCCACAGCCGCCCCTATTTGTTGAATTTGTGTTAAATGTCGTGAAATCCTGGACGGACTAATCGGCGGGCTCTCAGCTGGATGTTGGCGTGGTGCTCAGATGTACTGCTCTATGACGAGTTTTTGCCACAGTACGACTTTTTGACACTTTTCACCTGTGCTTCACCTACTCTGACATGTCTATATGTCTTCTATGAAAACGGTGTCTTGCTTTAGAAAGCAGGAATCACGTTTTTCCCGGTAAGGTGTTTTATTTTTGTTTTACTTCCGTGATAAAACAAATGAAAGATGCATCTATGACCAGCTGAAGAGTGGTATAACTAACACAATTAAATAAATAAATAATGAAATAAGACTACCTGCAGCATTTTTAAACTGTCACACACAGACACAAATACTTTCACCAAGCATGTCATGATCGAAGATAAATGCTAAAAAACACAATTACTAAGATTAAAGAACACAAGATTTGTTCACTGAGTCACTCAGTGGCACTAACGTTCAGTTCAGCTCACTTCGTGAACTGAGACGGTCCTTCGTGAACGATGAGCCATTGAGCTTAGAATTTAGTTAGATAGAAATGACCCTATGATGTACAGCACGTACATTTTTGCAACACGTAATTATTAAATAAAATATTTGGTTCAGGGGTGCCTGGTAGCTCACCTCTGAGTTCTTACTGCAGCAGCTGAGGTTCATGTGGGCTTAGTGACTCAGTCAGGGCTCACGCTCACTGTGAATGAATCACCATTCCCCTGCAGTGAAAGGTGCAATTTATACTTCTGCGTCGAATTGAACCCTAGGCCTCCTCCATCATCTACGGCGTAGCCTGACGTGTCCCTTTTGAAAAATGTAACTACACGTCGAGTCGACGCGGACCGTAAGAACTGTGATTGATCGGCTGGGTAGCCTCGCAATGCCTCCGGGCCGACAGGAAGTGCCTCGTGCTTGGGAGTAGATTTTACTGGCGGCCAAACCAGCGGCTGAAACTCGGTGGATCGATATGTTTGACCGTCACAACCCGAGCGAAATGTGATCCATTCGGTCGATAGCATTTGAAAAGCTTCACATATACAATTTCACCCCCATTCACGTCCTCGGAGGGCTAAACTGGAAGTTAGTCTGCTCTGCTGACAAAAGTCAACACAGTGGATGCTGCAGCGCTACTGCCGACTAGAGTTTGGCGGTGTAATTGCAGAACGACGGAGACGCAGAAGCACAAGTATAAATGCATGCCTATGTGCGTAGCAACGCCGTAGGCTACACATGTTGACCTGACGCAGGAGTATAAATCAAGCAAAAGGATCTGAGACTCATTTTTTCAGATTTCGGGTTTCACAGTTGACCACAAACAAATTTTTAGATGATTTCAGGGAATCAAACACAACAATGAGTTCAGATAAAGCAATTTTGTTTATGCACTCTTTAATACTATCTAATGCAACCAATTTTCCAAAACAGTAGAGGGTCTGTGTGTGTGTGTGTGTGTGTGTGTGTGTGTGTGTGTGTGTGTGGCACTGCGCACATGTTAAATATCTGCTTATGCATATAATGTCATATGTCTGGGTTGCAGACCAAGACCAATGTTGTTGACTTACTAAATTTTAGTGACCTGAACCGGCTGTGAATTCCATTCATCCTGCAAACAAATGACATGAATCATTCACTCACTGAGTGAGTGTATCCCTGCACGTTCCCAAGTAAGTGACAAAGAGCTCAACTGAACCGACTGAGAAATGAACAGATCGTTTCAGGAAGTGATTCAGCTCACTTCATTCACCCAGAAGATTTGTTCTTTTGAATCAAACATCTGTGAACTAGTGCACACTGTACTGAGATATACATCAAGTATATGCAATTTAAGACCTACTTTGTGTCAGCCAGAAAAAAAAAAGATATGGGGTAAGGAGCACTGTGGAGGGGTAAACAGATGGAAGATGCTGGATCGGGGATTGTGGAACAGTTAAACTGCTGGGTTTGGGTTTCAAATCTCGCCTGAACACCTGGGCCTGCATATTGCTTGGTTGAAGCAGCTGGGGAATTTTTTGGCCTGGAGTCCAAAACCTGGCTCTTACTTGGCTGTGCTTTCTATTCTGCTTCTATCTCTCTGGAAAGTCCTTTTCAGCTGGTGGAAATTGAAAGTGCTCCCTGAGCCTCACAAGCCTCAATAAATAGTCTCAAATGTCCTTGCATGCAGAGAGGGAGATGTCTCAATTAAGAATTTGTGACACACTAGTTTCCTTATGTAGTGGGTCAGTCAGGAAGTAATAACTTGACTCATGACCCGGTTCCACAAACATAAGAGTACACATTAGTTCTACAAGGTGATCAGATCTTGTTATTGTTATTAGGTGAAAAAGTTCAATAGTGATCTCACAGGTGTCTTCTGTCTGTCATGAACAGTGTTGAGGTAACGAAGTAATGCATTACTGTAATCTGATTACTTCTCTGTTGAAAACTTCAGTGTTCCCATTACAGTTACTGATAACTGATACTGGTTCTCGAATTATCCTCATAACGGGAGGAGAGAAAAATAAATCAAACGTCCCTTTTCTTGCTTGTAAAACTTTTCCGACCTCACTTTTGACTTCAGCGCCAGTTCATGAGGACGCAGAAATGGCAGAGCTGCCAAAGACGTCTTTCGAAGGGTGGAGGTGTGACTTCATGTTGTTTCGCGAAAGGAAAGCGATACGCTCTATAGTGCGCCTGTGGCGAGGCTCCTTAGCCTGGGCAGTGTTGTGCTGACTCCGAGGAGGAACAGGTTTGAGACAGTCCTGCCCAGTAGGGGTGGGAATCACCAGAGGCCCCACGATACAATATTATCTCAATATTTATGGTGCGATTCAATTTTATTGCGATTTTAAATATATTGAGATATATTGCAATTTATTATTAGGTCCCTAAAGTCAAACTTTATCTACATTTCTCTGTTTGTTCATATCACCTTTTCAGTCCTTCATATGGTCCTGTTAAGTTTTCTAGTGGACTAAAAACGCAAAAGATTTTATTATTCTAGTATCAAAAAGTTCAAACTCCCATCTGCAGTTTATATAATACATTATCCATACTTGGTGTTTGTGTATCGATACAGTGTTGCCATGGCAAATATCACAATACTATGCTGTATCGATTCCCCCCCCCCACCCCTACTGCCCAGGGTGCAAACTACAGAGGAGCCAGGTGGAGTTTAGCTCCCCTTAATACAACATCAGCATGATTTGTGAGGGGGTCTATAAAATACTGAGAGCTTGCTTTATTGACATTAATCTTTATATTTCTCTGTCATCACGGATCACATGGAGCATGTTAGTTTGGGTTAGCAAGGAATGTACAACCTCATGTACAAAGAGGATGTATGTATGTGGTTGTGTGAGTGATTAGAGACAAACTGATTTCAAAATGTACCTGTAACTGCAGTTTTTGTCTCTGTTCAGTTGTCAAACAGTCACATAAGCTTCAGGATGAGTAGATTTTCTTTGTTCTAAAGTTAACACATTTCACCTCCCCTGAATGCAACTTTCCCTCAATCCTGGCTCTTTAGAGTTTTAGAGTTTGTTGGGGTCCAATTGGTCTGTCAGTTGACTTTGTAAGGAATTGTTCGGTCTCAAAAAATTGCTTTGTGCCAAGTCTGGAGTACTCTGAGTGTCTGGCAGGGACAAATGTTCCAGATGTAGGGGTAAAACCGGGGCAAAAGTAACACGGGACGAAAGTAACAAGGCGATTTTCTCAGAGCCCTGAGAGCATTTGCAGTCCAAGCTGTGACAGCACCTTCAGCACGGAACCCCTGATGGAGCTGCCAAATATCGAGTGATTTCGTCATCGTTTCCCGCGGCCGTCTTCGGAAAACTGTTTGAGCACAGCAAGTACATTTCTGGTTGTCAGAGTTTCTCAGTATAAAATTAAATCGTGTTGATATGTCAGGACACTTGTTAAGTAAGTCCAAAGTAACACGTGTTACTTTTGTCCCGCTGCTAATGTGGAGACTTTCTCCGTGTTGCAGCGTGTACTGAAACATGTTTATGTTATATTAAACCAACTGATTATGCCAAGAGAGAGGGTCAGAAGGACGGACAGAGGTCTGATTCTGCCAGATGTTTTCATGCACATTTTGGAATTACGTATAAAAACAGCTGGATAGAAACATGAGTATTTTGCATTATTTTGTAAATTTATATTAATGTTATGAATATTCATTTTCATACTGTTCATATTGTTGAAGAAATGTTTTATAAAATGGATTGACATTACCAATAAGTACACGTATACGGTTTGGTAACTTTTGAAACATTTGAAGAAATTGTAAATAGATAAATAAAATGAAAATGGAATTTATACAAAATGCATTTGCAGTTACATATTATTATTGTTTTATTGTCCAACCTGGGGCTGGACAATAAAACAATAATAATACTTATCGCAATATAATTTTTTTGAACTCAATTTTTTTATTAAGATCTTTATTTTGTTGAGGAAAAAGAACAGAAAAAAAGCTTTTACTTAATTTTACTCATGCATATTTATATTTATTATAATATATTTGCAAAAATCAGCCTTTAAACTTAAATTTGATAATTTTCGATATTGAAAGATATGAAATTTTTATTGTGATAACATTTTTGGCCGTGTCGTCCAGCCCTACTTTCGCCCCCGCTCTCCCCTACACCTTCCATAAAAGGGTAAAGGGTAAAATCCTATTAAGTATACAGCAGGTTACTTTGGCTATGTTACATTGCAGCATTGCAGCATTTTATATCTACGTTCAGGCCAACAGAGAAGTGAAAAACTTAAATTATGCCCCCACTCCTTGCCTCCTTGGTTAACCATAAATCAATTAGGCTATTTGCTGGGTACAGGAGAGCGAGGGCCAGAGATGGGGGTAGGGATTTCTCAAAAACCACCTCACAAATTGGTCTCAAGCGAGGCACTGGGATTAAGTTCCCAGTCCCAAACAGTTGCAACCAGTAGTGACTGGGTTGCTTGGGTTGGACAGATGGGATATCTGGGCGGGTCAGTGGAAGCAGGACCTGCTCAGTCTGCTGCTGCTGTTGAAGCCATCTGGAAAAGTGGAACGGGATTCCAAGGCCTGACGATGAGGTGAAGAAAAGTGCTTTCCCCTCTGGGCCTTCTGGGCCTAGCAGTGATTTGTACCAGAGCAAATAGGCGCTTGGTGAGAGGAGCTGCTCTTTCTCTCCAAGCAGCCGTTCTGAGATTTCTTCAGCGTTCGCCATTTCTCCTCGTCTCTTTCTTCACTCTGCACCATCTATCCCCTTCTATCTGGCTGCATCTGGCTTCCTCTCTGAGGTGCCTTTACTCTGCTTTTCTTGACTGCTCCTTCCCCTTTGTTTCCAAGAGTGTTTCCTTTTGGCTGCCAAACTAAACGCACTGACGGTGGAAGAAGGCAAATTCTCTTCCAGAAAGGCTCATCAACACTTTCTTGTGTTTTGATTTGCATTTCCAAGGTCAGATACAAAATGCTTTGAAAAATATTTATCATTTGTCAAAGTAAGATTTGTAGTGCAGCAACTTCTTCGCCTCACTGTGGTGCACCAAGCTGTAATTGGATCATTTCTGCCCCTTGAGGCTGGAGGGCGGAAAACACCCGGTGGTGGCATTTGAATTTTTTTTGTTTTTGGTCAGGTTGCTATGGGGCAACAATAAACCCATTCCTCAGTGGAAAATACACTTCAACAAGCAACACAAAGAGGAAAGTTGTGCTTTAGCTGAAGTGTTTTTTTGTTTTTTATATTTGATTTTTACAAAACTGGTAACTGGTTGGTTTAGCAAATGGACATCAGGTTAAACACCCCATCTCTGATAAAGAGCTTTCCAATGCTCGCGTCAACACTTGTCTAATGTATTTTGGGGTATGGGGGCTGGGGCTCTCTTAAACTATGGCTTCAAAAATGACAGTAGTCATATTATAAAACCAAAATGTGCAAAAATGATTTCATTCAAAGTCCATTTAAAAGGGCCATGTGTAGTTTTCAATGGTACTTGTGCGTATGTTCCAACTAATGAGCAAGCCAGAACAGAGACAGCATTGATGGGGCGGGACATTAAAAATATTGACAGATAGGTGTCATTTACACAGGGGACAGATCAAATTCAGAATGTTTCCGACACTTTTTGAAAGCTTTTGTTAAAAATGTTCTGAAAAACAGCAAAAAGAAATGTTAAAATGAAACTACGCACAATAAGAAAACATGCAACTGAAGCATAGAAGAAACAAATGCATTGTCCAAAAGCTGATTACTGCATTATATTCCATTCAGCGTTTCCCACACACAGGCTTTAGTCGGGCGGGCCGCCCAGTAGGGCTGTAGTGATACACTAATCTCGCGATACGATACGATACACGATATTCAGCTCACGATACGATATATATCACGATA